>WITN01000516.1:0-62847 GCA_015025155.1 Lactarius quietus
AAGACCACGTGATTATGTCACGTGATAGTCCCGGGTCATGGCATGTATCTGACCTAATCTATAAGTATGGGACTCGTTGGATGGAAGGTTATGGAAGACCATGGTAGGCACGAGATGGATGCGGGATTCCGATAGCCGAAGGTCTGGACAATTCCAGTATGGGTCGATTCTGATGGAAGGTATTCTGATGCGCTGGTATTGCGCCGAGACATTTGTTATCTTGTTACTTGTGTTTGATGTCATTTGTGAGTCATATGGTTGTCTTTATCTCTGACTCATGTGAGGCCGTATGCTCATGGACTGTATGTTTCATGATAAGCCCCTGTGGCTTGATGGACAATTCTCATTGGCAGATAAGGTCGTGAGTCATGTTTACTATAGTTCGAGCTCAGTTAGAATACTGTCTTGGAGTACTATAAGTAGTTGGCAGGTTTCGCAGTAGTCGATAGCTTAGTTGTCTTGAACTTCCACTGTATTCTCTCAGGCATAGTCAAGCTTCTTATAGCAGAGTCATTGGTCATTGTGACTATTCTTCTCTCATTATCACTTGTGTCAAGAGTTATCTTCAAGTGACGACGTATAAGGGAACCTTTGTGGTTATTCGCCCTTCTCGAGTATTTCCTAGGTTGCAAGCCGTGCGCTTGGCTTAGAGGTGATAGCAGGAAACCCTTCGGGTTCAAGTCGAACCAGCGATTGTTGGAATCGTGACACGGCACGCACCACAACCGCAATGACCACATGATCTGTCCCTTGTCGCAAATAGATAAGTTTTTTTTTCTTCTTTTCACTTCTTTTTCCATCTCATCTCTTAAACTGGTGTAGGACAACCACAATAGCGACCATGACATTGTCGCTATCCCTCCCCTAGGCATTCATAGGCCACTCCCACTGTCCCACACTACCAACCCCGTCGCCTACACTACTGGCCACACTGTGCCAACCACCCTACTGGCTTGCCAATGCCAGCGCTGTCGACAAATGGCAACTACGTCAGCCATCACCACCAATCCTCCTATGCTCTACTCAACAAGATTTTTTTTTAAATCACCAGCGGTGTTGCCACTGACAAAGTTGCGTTCATCATTAGGGTGGTTGTTTACGGTGGCTTCGTGATCATCCAACACATCTTGCCTAGGATGAATTGCAACTACGATGATTGCAGAGACGTTGCAAACATTGAACACTCAAGCGTAACCGTTACGCTGCATAAGGACCACAACGAGGTAAGTCTACGATGACACTCTGCAACTATATACGCCGTGTTAACTTCAAGACTTGCCTCCGTCTTCCCCTGTTCCACATGAGATCCCAATTCTGCCATGCTCCACGAGATTATCAACAAACCAACGACAAGACCACGACCATGCGACAGACGACTGCAAGGTTTGAAGAGCGACGATGAACTGATGAACACAATCGCAAACACAATGGTACTGGCAACAGCAAGACAACAACCCCATGGCAATGGTGGTGACATGGCAGTGGGGGGGGGTTTCATTATTTGTATTCTATGTACATGATGCTTGTCTATCGTAGTAGTAAAGTTAATAAGAGTTTTAACGTTTCTTAAATTCTCAGGACCTGCGAAAGTGCCCAATAGATTGAGAAAATATCCCCCTTCTGACAGGCTTCCAACCCCTTCTTGCAGCCCTTCAAAAGGTGTTTACCCTTCCAGCAGCCCTTCAGAAGACGTTAGCCCTTCCAGCAGCCCTTTGGAAGATCAAGGCCATGCCTTCATCAGTAAAAATACAAGCACTTTCCTATTACTTTCTGGATGCTTTGCCTTCGCTTACAGACTTTTCTTCTTTGGATTTACTTTTTCCCGCTCTTGGACACCCCTTTTCGTGCTTTTCATCTTCGTGACTATTTCGCTACCTTTTCCCTCCTCTAATCTAAGTTTTTTGATATGTTTTTTTATGGTAGAAATAGCAATTTTCTTTTATTTAGAAAGCAATCTCGTGTGCGTGATGGTCAACGTATTTATTAACATAAAATGATTGAAATACATCTAATGATTTGTCAAACGTGAAGTCTGGGTCGGATGGGAGAAAAGTTGTGCCTGAAATACCTATCAAGTGCGCACCATGAAGGATTGTGTCAAGGTGAATCACCTCGAGGCAACGCTTGCTGCCTCGGAAGTCTGGGGTGACTTTCCACATCCCCGTCTCGTTGCATGGTTCATCACTGACAAGAGAGAACCAATGCACAAGTGCACATGGATATTTAATACCATCATGAATGAATGAAAAAAAAAGATGCACCCAAGCGACAAGAAGTCCTCTCATACCAGGTGCATCTGGGAGATCGGAATTTCCGACAAATACACAATCCCTATGCGCAGGGCCACCATACCACGATGATGTGGAATGAATCTGCTCATGGCGCAATCCACCGAGCCCTGAGAGATCGCTTGGGGCATAGAAGACAGCCCGGACAGAGGTGTGGACGTACACCTTGCTAGTGATGGGAGGGAGTTCGTGTTCAGCAATTTGTGAAGCTGGTATTGGTGACTCTGGATGAAGCTGTGCATAGAGGAAGCATCGGGAAAGGAGGGAAAGGTTGGGATGTCGAATGAATCTGGCAAGGGCATGAACATTTCGAGGAAGTTTGTGAACTAATATGATCTGGTCAGCATGAACAGCGGCAGCCCAAGTAAACCAGCCACGCACCATAAGTCTTTGCCAGTGTGATCTCTGAGTACAACTCAGGCTCATCTACCATGTCATCAATAGCCCCGATGTCCTCCCCATCTTCGTTGGGTTGTGCTGCTGATGCCCCATTCTCTGGGGGGGAGCTTGAGCGTTGGCATTATTGGTGTTGGGAGGGTGCGGGTTGTGAGCAAGGTTCAGGAGGGGACCGACCATGTTGGGGCCATCAAGCATTCCCCTGGATGTAAAGTCCACGCATGCCGCAGCCAGTTTGTCGACCTGCTGGTTTGTGACCAGCATCTGGCCCAATGCCTTGTTGCCATTTGATCGCCGAATGGTATGCTTGATGGTTTTAATGTGCTTTGACTTGGTGATTGATGAGCACAGGCCATTGGGAGCACCAAACTGGGTGATAAGAAATGAGTAGTGAACCATACTGTGTAAGCGGGGAAATGAGAAGCCCTCAGGTGAGACACCGAGATCATGAAAGATTTCACGATGGTCATGGAATCTATGCAGAGCATGATCGATTGCTGTGAGGGTGTCTTCGTCAATGACATTTCGGCGGACGAGGTAGCAGAAGTTGATTAATGCTGCAACAGCCTGGACCATCCATGCTGGAACGTGCCCAGCAATTGCTGGTAGATAGACCTAGGATGTTAAATACAAGACATTGAAATTAGTACGTGTTGCAAGAGGGCCAGGAAGAGGGACACATACCTTCATAAGCCCCTTGGAGTCGTCACCTGTCCACTGTTTGAAGCCACGTCCTTGATAAAAGTGGCGCAGACCTGGAAATGAAGGCACAACAGCTATTCTAGTGTGAATAAAGATCAGCAAAGAATGCATACAAAGTGATTGCACTAACCGCCGATCAATATCAGCCAAAATACATTCTGCTTGAGCCTTTGGATATGTTTGCAAAATATACTTCTCGACCCATGTGACGACATAGTCTTTGAAGGCACCTGTTATGATTTGATAAAGGAGGTCAGGGGCCAGGAGTTCATGTATGTTGGCTCTCAGAAATGCCATTGTAAATGGCTGCTGCAAGTGTGAAATATATCAGACAAGTTGGAGAGGGAAGTGGAAGACCAAACTCACAAAGAGGTCTCCAACGATCCCATAATCATCCCATAACTCTCGTAGTTCAACTCCTCCAGTGTTGACCAGTACATTGGTGTGAGCGTGTGTTCAGGGGAAGGCACCAGTTCCATTGAGATTGCTAGGAAGGGCGGTGCATCTGGAAAGGCGTGAAGTCATTGTGATCTGGCACTCCACTGGTAAAGAAAAACGCACTTGGGGCACCAATTTTGAATGATGCATGCAAGCAGCGCTTGCTCAGGATAGTCGGCAATGTAAGGGCCCAACCCATAAACAACATGCTAGTATTTACCATCAGAACACATGGTGATTCGTGGCGTCGACATGTGTGGATGGAGCGGTGATAATATATTCTCGATAGTGAATGACAGGGGTAACCCCAGGTAAAAATCGTCTACCCGTACCCCTACCCCTAAAAACCCCTACCCTCATAAAGGGTACGGGTTTTCAAGGGGTACGGGTACGGGTAGACCGGGGGTAGCAGGGGTACGGGTTACCCCCTGGGTAAAGAGTAGGGGTACAGAATTGGAGGGAAATTTATGAAGTTATGAACATGTGTGTAAACTTGGACATGGACCGAGAGGAACGGGAGGGGCGATGCGTTGGCCATGAGAAGGCGGCCACGTGTAAATGCGGATTCAGAGATGAGGAGTGCCACTGGTGGGGCCTCTGTGGGCACAGGCGCGTCGTAGTGCCGTAGATCTCCAGTGGCAGAAGTGTGGGAGGTGCCAGTGTCTCAGTGTTTGTAGACGACAACACCTTCGAGTTCGTGTAGGTATCTTGGCCCCATCTTCCTCTTTTCTGCTTTGCACTGGGTGAGGAGACTCTTCGGCACGGTTGTAAGAGCGATGTAGTGACTCGAGCACGGTGGACTCGGGTGTCGTTTGAGTTGTGAGGAGCACGAGTTTGAGGAGGGAGAGTGCGGTTCGTGCGTCACCCGATGAGAGGGATGCGATGGCTGCTTTGACGCGATGGGTCAGTTGGGGGTATGCAGGTAGCGGCAACGATATCGAGGTTCTCAGATGTGTCTGCATCCGTCAAGAGTTGAAGGACATGCACTCTGTAACGTCGTCAAGAAAGAACACAGAACAGAACTGTCACTCACCGACATAAGCAAATCAATGCCCGATTCAGTTCAAATGACAGATTATCTGTTGTCGCTCCTATGATCTGTCTGATTCTGTATATCACAAGTTATGCTCTCCGGCTGGATGTCACCATTCCATATGACTTACCTGCACGAAACCATGCTCAGTGAATGGAATGAATGCGTGCTGCCAATGGGATATTGTCCAAGTCAGAGAAAACGATGCCGAAAAATGTCGGCGGTTCATCTTCTTTGCTAGACTCCACTCTCCACACTTTTCGGTAGTGGATAACTGCAGTATGACAGCCTGAAGTTGGCCTGCCGCTTCGCTGAGGAGTGCAAAGTACAGGGCACGCACAAGTCATGGTAGTATCTTCACAGCCTCTGCCAGTGCAGGAGCCCACCACCAGCCAATATGTTCCGTGAGTGGAGACAAGGTATTCAAAGGCGGTTCCACAATGCACAGTCAAGAGTAGTTTCCAAGAGTCGAATGACTTGAGTTAAATGCATAAGTGATGGAGTAGGAGAGTGGTTAACCCCTCAAAATGTAATGTTGAACAGTCCTCAGTATGGGTCGAAGTCCTGCCCAATAGCATCTGTACCCCTCCGGTACCCCCGATACCCCCAGTACCCCCGAGAGGGGTAGGGGTATGGTGAGGGTTTCAATATCCGTACCCTTACCCCTACCCCTGCCTAACCCCCGACAATACCCTGGGGGTTTCTCATACCCCTGTCATTCTCTAATTCTCGAGAGATGAATGAAAGAGTTGGCGTTGGAATTTTCAAAAGTCAGCCTTGCCAGCATATTCTCGTGTGGCTTATGAATAGAAGTGATTAGCCATCAAATACTGTGGCCGGACTCAGAGTTAAAAGTGTACTTACTCCTCAGGATAGCAAGAAACCCTAGAAGTGAGACAGCGTTTCGATGAGCGCGTCACACAGAATTGTGAACATTTCCAAGTGATATGTATAGCGGATAGTAATCGTTCTGGCCTGTGGCGACAGACACTGTAGTCTTGTCACTCCTGAGAATGACTGGTGCGAACATTGCACCGTGCGTTGCGCTGTCTTTTGCAATTTTATCCTTGAAGTTGCTAAGTCAGAGAGATACTAAGTGCAACAAGTGTGAACGTACCACTTGCTCCCAGGCCCAGTTTCCTGACATCAAGTTTTCATACCGACACTTGCCCTTGTAAAATACACGCTTTGGGGAGTAGTCCATCTCGTGTTTGAAGTCTGGGTTGCAGATTTGATTTTCAAGCAAGTTGAGGGGATTGCGGAACCAGACCTCGTAAGTCTGGTCCATCCAAGGGAGTCTTGGTGTGTTGTCATTGAGAAGGTCGTGGTTATATTGCATGGAGAAACTGTTCCATGCAATATCACCCTGTGGAATATTGTCAGTCAGCCGATAGAGGTCCGTGTGGTTGCCAATACTCGGAGCACGTTCTGGGTACAGTGCAGCGAGGACTTCCATGAGTCTGTCGATCTTCCTGGCAGACATTTCAGCAATGGAATAGAGGAATTCTGAAAATTCGGATTCAGCACATGACTCAAATGGATAAAAATCAATTGGTGCCAATGCATCAACCTGAGGTGCATTGGGACCATCCGGTGCCAAATCGTACCCATCCTTGTTGCAAGGTGTACCTGAGGCAAGTCTTCAGCAACTATGTACAAATGTAGTAGATGGTTTTAACTGACCGTCGATGATAGGATGGGTGAGGATATTGAGGTGATGGGGACAAGTGGCCGGTCCATATGGAGAGCTTGGTCGTGGAACATGGCCGGTGGGAGGTGGAGGAGATGCATCTTCGTGCTCAGGAGGATGAGCAGGGAGAGGGTGTGTTGATGGGGGTAGTAGTGCCCTCGGGATTTCATGGGCAGCCTGGATATGGCATTGAAGCCCCGATGGGTTTGAGCACTTCTTTTGGCACCCTCGCACTGTGCAATGGAATGCTTTTTGCCTAAAGAGCCTTTGTGGCGGTGGAACCACTGGCATCCCTCTAGTTTGGCTTAAACACCACAGTCAGCGACTTAGTGACAGAGGGAGAGCTGAGAGCTCACAGCCAGTGGAAATACTGGTAACTCACATCTTCAGCTCATAGTCACGACAAGTGTCCGAATATTGGTTGCTCACCAAGAACAGTTTCCAGCAGTACGTAAGCGTCAGGTGAGTATGTGAGATGATTTGAAGTCACAAGTGTAGGAGAAGGGAGAAGCATCTGAGTTCCATTCAAAGTAAAACAAGTCGCCACAAGGCTAGTATCCAAGTTGCCGTGAGAGTAACCACTGGCAAGCTGCCACGACTGTAGTACAGTGGTATCCAAGTTTCACTGTTAATTGTTCCCAGCTTCTGTGTATCATCGCATCGGTTAGTGTGCCAAGTCGTGACCTCAGTGCAGTTGAAAACTGGAAAGAAAAAGCTCACCTTCGATTGAAACCATGCCATCCCAACTCCCACTTCCCAGTCCATTCACTCTCCGCCCACATTGTGACACCCACCCTGGCGTTGTTGACATGCCATGGGCTCGACGTTCTACAGAGCAAGTTCAGGCCGAGCAAATGGAGAAGGAGAGAGAAAAAACTGCCCAGGCACAGAGCCACAAGATGACAATCACCAAGGCTGCTCAGATGGAGGCCAACATGCGTCAGACCTATGAAGACAAATGTAGGCATGCCCACAATCCGCCTCCTGTGGCAACAGCCTGTGTACCTCACCCTCGCTTGCCAAGTATCAGTAGTGAGGAGCTCAAATATGGTAAGCTTGGTTTCAAATGGTGATAGTTCCACAGCCAGCTGACCATTGACTCAGACCAAAAGGACAAGGAGCAGCGTCAATGAGATAGTCAAGAGCTTGAAGAGGGAGAAGTCATCAATGATGGCATTGATGACAATGAGCCACAGGAGGTTCTTGACCCATCTGACGATGAACAGCCGAAGACCCAGAAACGCAAGACAGTGAGCAAGAGGGGGGAGCTTTGGGAACAGGTGAATGTGGTTGCTGATAGCCTGCCTTCAACAGACAAGAACAGAAAGGGGAAGCGCAAAGCTGTTGTGGATGAACTTCCTGAGTGAGTGCTGGTGATGGGTTTCAACTCTTGGTGTCAGTGATGTTTCTCATTGGGAGTTGACTCTTCGTCAGTGATAGCAGCCAGAACAAGAAGCTGAAAGGTGTTGCCAAGGCTGGGCCCTATACAGACTGGAGGGAGAGAGCCTCAATGACGCCAGATCTCAAGCTAAGTGTGAGTACTAGTGCCAATCAGCTTAGTAGCAGGTCAAGTTCTGTTTCGCGGCATAGTACAGTATCATCCACTGCAGCCATTGGCAGCCACCGTGCCAGCCCAACCGTGGTAGCCTCAGATGAAGAACACCTTGGAGGACTCAGTGAACCTGAAGGCACAGAAGCTTATCTCAATGAGTCCAGTGCTGCAGAAGATGTCACTGGCAGTAGATGGACATCTGACCCGGGCTTTCTTGTAGGCCCACAAGGCAGGAGGTTGGTGCCGCGTGGTCCACGTCCAGTGAGTTCTTATCATGATTAATCATTGATTATCATTGTGACTAATATCCTACAGCTTCGCCGAACATATGCCACCATCATTCCGACCACCTCTGTTCCTACTTTTTCACCTCCCACTGTCCATCCACGTGTGAAGGAAAGGATTTGAATTGGTCACCTCCCAGCCCATCTTGCAACCCGGTTTGATGCTGTGTTCACTCCTCACCTCCGCGTCATATTCAGCAAGACCCATCCTTGGGAGATGCCCAACGACAATCACCTTAAGTGTGTATGGGCCACTGTTTTCTCTGAAGAGGCCCCACTCGACTTTGATATGCCATTGGGCCTTATGGTCCACAAGCTTGTAAGTCTGGCAACTATCACGGTACTCTATTCAAGATAACATCTTCTATGATACAGATTGTTGATCGCCTCTCAAGTTGGAGGCACAACATTGGCAGTGCGGGTCTCTTGGCTCTGCAATCAAAAGTTTTTTCAACATTGCAAGGTAGTGATGTCATCAAAGCATGAAGCGAGTGGTGTACTTGGGCAGTGTTGCGCACCGAAGGGGATCACCCGTTTTACTTTGCAAATATTGTCGAGGACTCGGATGGTAATGTCCAGTCTCAATTGGTGCATTTCCCTTCCTTCCCTCCTTTTTCCTGAGCTGACTCAAGCCATGGGCCACCATTTCACGCTTCTCCAGGGAATATTTCAATCCAAAATTATCTCTGCCATACTCGGAATGTACATCAATAGTATCATGCCACTATGCCTCAACATCAAAACTGACAGGCCAGTTGGTGCCCTTGTCATGGCCATTCAGTCTGTACATCTCTATTTTTTCTTTTTTTGTGTAGTTGCTACATGATCGCCTTGTAGGCAAAGCATGCAATCATGTTCCACATGACTGGCATCACACGCAAGCCACCACGTCCCACAGCAGACTTCTCAAAAGCTAATTGGGGTGACCACAATAAGATTGATGCCAATGGGTTCCCTATTCCTGTCTACCCAACACACACTCTCGTTGAACTCATCAACCAATTGAAGCCGAAACAGTGGGAGAAGATTTTGGCTGCGGCCATCGAAGATTCTAGGGTGAGCTTGGCAGCCGACGCCTTCCAACATACTTCAGCTTCATCAGCCATCCTCGCCTCTCAAGGTCTACCGAAGCCAGAGCTCAGAGACGATGATTCAGATATCGACATGGACTAGTAGTATATTAATTGGTGGTGAACGAGTTTGATTTCTTGACAGACTTATGCGATTTCTTGATGGACTCATGTGATTTCTTGATGGACTCATGGCTTGTCGATACTAGTACAGTAGCATCCCAAGCAATACTATTGTGTCTTTTTCTTGCTCAAATCAGTGTGAAAAGTGTGCTTTGAAGTGGACTTTCAAATGACTTTGATGAGAACCTAAGTAAGTAGGTACCAAGTGGTTTTACTGCTCGTTTTAATGTGACTATAGTAGTACTCTCAGATGTGGGTATATAGGTACTTTTAGATGTTGACAAAGTGCTTTGAATGTTCTTTCACAGGAGTCCGACATAACTTTCAAAGGACTTAAAGACTTTCACGCTTTATGTCACTTTTCCTCTTTCAAAAGTGGCTCAAAGCGGCCAAGTGCCGTTTGGTGATTTTACTGATGTTCCGGAAGGGGCCGACCTTTCCTGGCTTCCAGACTTTTTGCCCCTGCTGGCAGGGGCAGAAGGGCCGAAAAGCCGAAGTGACATTTTGCTGATGTAGTTGAACGGATGCATCCCCATACACAACACGCCCAGGGAAGGGTAGCTGTTGATGCTTTGCTTATAATGAACTTGAATAAACAAACATGTGTGGCTCTAACTGTGCATTGAGTGCATGACGACCCCGTGGCCCTGGTGGCGTCACTGCACACCGAATTGCTAGTTGATATAATAAGTCAATGAGGACTGCAGAAGAGGCAAGAGAAGACAATTATGATTGAACAAAGTGACCAAAGTGAGCTAGTGTCTACCGTCTTCTGACCTCGCTGCTTGATGGGTTCCCACCGTGACCACTTTTCTTTCACGAAAGTTCAAATACACAGCGGCACAGATCAGCATTCACTACACTCTATCACTTTACTCGCTTGATAAGAAGACCCATCCAAGCACCCTTCTCCCCCTTGGCCATAGGCATCATAATAAAACATGGCTTGCGATAGATTTTTGTTTTCTTGTTTTGAGGAGGAAGAGAAAATTCGAAATTTTCGAGGAGAGCTAAAATTATGACTTGCATCTCAAAAACGCTGCAAACAATGTCAAACATTGACTAGCACTTTGTGTGTGGGATGGTACATACGCAAACTGCCAAGCGATGCACGAACGAGTGCCTGTCGCTAAAGATCTCTAGTATAAGAAGACTCCAGCTAGGAGTCACTCAAGTGTGCACAGAAACTCATCCTGTCGCAAGTCCTCAGTCAAGTGAGGGTTGATGAACACATACTCACAAGTTGCCAAAGACCCCAATGTTGGACAACGCTTCCCTATACCTCCTCTGCGCATCTAGAAACCGCTCTGGGTTCCATTCATCTGCATCTTTACCCCACACATCCAGGAGGCTATTGTACTCAAGATTGTACTGTTCAACTACTCACCCACACATTGCAAATTCAGACTCACCGATTGTAGGCGGTGGAAGAAATATCGATTGGTGTCCCCTTCTTTATGGGAATCAACGTGATTTGTTCTCCCGACTTCGTTGTAATTGGGAAAGACAATGGAAGAATATTGTCCTAAGCCACTGTCTTGAAATTTATCCAGCTGGTGGGATCAAGCCTCATTGACTCCTAAAAATCGTCAGAGGTTATAAGGATACCGAAAAAGTAAATCGAATTCCACCTTCATTGTGGCCAGAGTGTATACCATGCTGTCAAGATCTGCGGCAGTAAACTCCTCTCCAGTGGATCTAGCACGGACAAGTGCAATATCTTCTCGGATACGAGCTTGTGCCTCGGGATGCTTCGCAATTGCGTAGAAATACCACTTCAAAGTGTTAGAAGAGGACTTGTTTCCGGCCAAAAGAATCGTGCTGTATTTAATATTCAAGTAGGAGCAAGTCAACGCACTGGCAACAGTAGGTCCACATGTTCATAAGTAACGCACGCGATCTGGTCGACCATTTCGTCATCAGGCATCTTGTTCTTAGGGTCAGAGGAATGATTGGCACGAAGAAGCACACTCATTATGTCATTTCCGTCTACTTTGACCATGCTCTGCTTGATCAGTCCCCTAGAGAACTTGCGGACATTGTCCAGCCAGGTGCGGAATCCACGATACTCGCACGTGGGCAAGTAGCGGACATATTCAAGCAGTGGTACTGGGATATACCTCCAGGTCTCCTTGAATATGAGGTCGTACCAAGAAGGGCAGAGCGTGGTATCGACGCTATTAATTATTGGGATATGTCATCATAAGGGCAGATCAGACATTTCAGCCTTACATCATATCATCATTTCGCAGGGGGTTCTTTGCGTTATCAAGTGACCAGAACTGGAAGTCGAAGCTGGCTTCAGGTTGATGGTTAGTATGCGATGTCAATAGCAGAATATGGCTAAATCCTTCTCCAATGATGTCGAGTGTTGCGCTTGAGAACCACCTAATTACATTCACAAGTGGCCGGCCAGAAGGGTCAGCAGCAATCAGGTTAGACCCCACAAAAAGGGTCAGTAGTATTGCAATGGGGTCAGTCATTGATGGTTCGTAACGATTCTTATCGCCCTCTGTCTCTTAAAGAATGAATTTATGAATGCCCGGTTATGTCTGCACAAGGTCCGACTAGCGGCGTAATGTAAGCCCCCCGGCTCCTTGTCTCTTCACTTAACTTAGTAGGCTTCGGACCCGTCACCGTGCGTGTTGCAGTCTTGGTTGCAGCAGACTGAAAAAGAAACTAAAAAAACCAACCCTTCCCAAGTTGCTTTGGACTTGGACGCGCTTGGCCACACCACTTGTGATTACACCTTCACAGCTTCATCTGCCATGCCCTGAGTCGTGCATCATCAAGTCATTATACATCATGCATCATGGGCCAGTCCAGACTTGGATACACTATAGTACTTTAAATTCTGGAATGGCGTCAAAGCTATAGCAGTAAGGAAGTTGCCATCAGCGAGTGATGTCACAGTCTCAATGGATGAGAACGACACCAATGAGGAGACCACGGTACTCAGTACAGTGAGAAGAGCCGTCCTTGGTTCCTTGGTCGGCCAGATTTCTCACTGCAGGTCAAACCAATTCCGACTCCGTTTGAAATAGGCTTTTCTCGGAATAGGTGCTTCAACTTGACAGGCTGATTCTGGTAGTGACGAAGGAAGATATTGTCGTATGGGAAGTGGGAATTGTGACCGCTGGAGTCAAAGAATATACTGGGTTGACCCCCTGTCTGTAACCACCTCCCGCTGAATCTGACAAGGAATCCAAGCAGGCACCTGTATGCGCACTCATAGGTGGGAGGAAGGACCAAAAATGGATAACTTATCCATCTAAGAGACTACCCGGTGTTAGCACATAGAACTGCAGCAGCCGCGCGATCTTGTACACACTAAGCGCACACTCCTGCACAGACACAATCTGTAGCATGCATGTGCCCAGCAGGCCGAACAATCCTGCGACTGCACATCCAGGCACTTGCCTAGCCACTTGTCCGCGGCATGTGCGGGCGTGCAAACAGTGCCGGCATGTGTGCGGCGGCATCGATACCTAGCAGCATCTTGAGGAACTTGCATTCTGCCGCAATCGTTAAGTGGACCCATGCGGGCCTGTCCCTGATGTACAGCAGCGCATCGTGAGCCTGTAGTTTGATTGGTGGGGAGCGGGAGCTGGCATGCCCTGAGGCGCAGTCAGTGATTAGGGCAGCCATGAAAGAAGAGAGGGCAACTGCTTGGCGTGCTGCTCTAGTATGGTGAGCGCTTCTGTTACGATTTGATGGACTGCCTCATGTAAGCGGGATGACGAGTTGCTCCCGAAACTTACTCATGCATACGATGTGGATTACTGATAGTATTACTGTACGATGACTGAGGATGACTGATGATATTAGTGGACGATTACTTAGCATTAGTAGTAGTGGCTGTATCGCTGACGAAGGCGTACAGTCAAGAATCGGTTATAAGGTAGCTGTCGACTGATGTGGTCGACAGCTTGACTCTCTTGTACTATCATCGAATCTAGTCGAAGATTCCTCTCTCTCTCTCGCCTCGAGTCGTCTCTCTTAGGAAGGCTCTTTCAAGAGTCCTTGGAACAAGTCACACCCATCCCTTCTTGACCTCTTACCACCACCATCTCTTTTGGGGGTGTGTTCTACATACGACTATCCTAGCTCACTATGACTGGAAAAGTCTCTTCCTTCCTATGTGACAGCATTCAGAAAGCAGTCGCAGCCCGCAAGGGCCCGGACGCTGACAGGATGTCTTGCTCACCTACCAATCCTACTTTTGGGGACCCCTCGACGGTTGCCTTGCCCTTTAACCCGGACTTGGCAAAGGTCTCATTGAGACTTCCCCCTCCTCCCCCTCATCTCCCTCCGCTGCCCCATAAAAAGGGTGGTACTCTACCGACTGGCCATGGGGGCCCTAAACCTATTTCTGGGGATAACGAACTGTCGGTGTTCGACATCCTCAACACGTTCCGTCGCAGGTGGTTCCTATCCCGGGAGCACCTCGTGAAAAACATCATCTCTGCCCAAAAGGTGGAGGATGGGACGTTCTCTTGGGTGGAATTTCCCCCACCATTTCATTCTCACCTGGTCAAGTGCGCTGTTGCGCTTGTGCCTCACCCTGTTCGCACGGTGAAAAGGGTGATGTTTGTTTTCCTCTTAGAGCTGTTGAATCGGGAGGGTCATCTGGCCTTCTTCGAGCTCCAGAAGGGCGGCCGCAAGGCCAACAATGCCCAGAAGGAGAAACGGCGTCTTGCGCGGAAACGGAGTCGTGCTGCGAAGCGTGAAAGGGATCGTGAGGCCGCGAAAGTGGCTTCTCTCCCAGCCCACGAGCGGATATGTGTGAAGTGTGGATGTAAGTTCGCCTCGCGCAAGACCGCTAAGAAGCACAAGTGCTCTGATTCCAAAGTGGTACGTGTGAAGGAGGTGGAGGGCGCTAGGGTGGAGTTACGCCCAGTTCCGATCGCCAAGCTGAGCAAGCCGGCCTCCTCAATCACTCCTCACGCTCCCACTGCCAAGCCATCGGCCATGCAGGCTCGTGCTGACCCTATAGGATCCGTATCCTCTTTGGGGCTGGTGCGATCTGTACGGCTGGCATCACACAACACGTCCGTGCCCCCGGTAACTGGAGACTCGGGGGACCCTTTAACCAACTACCTGCGCCGGAAGAGGATGTGCCTCGCAGAGAAGACTTCGCCACAGTGGGGGCGTATTCTTGGGCGATCTTGGCACACTTGGACGGGCTGGATAATGGGGTTGGAAGAAATCGGAGGCGGATCTAGAATGGGGTAACTAGTTAGTGTTGATACAACCTTGTCTCGTAGCCACACATCGGTTTGTTATGATAACGTATTTCGGGGGGCCTATGGCCCCTGCTTTACACAGTTGCACTTTCTCAACCTCAGTTCTTCTATTCATCGTCCTTGGTCATGCATCCTGAACGCCAGGGCACCCCCTTGGGGGCTCCTGAATTTCTCTATCCACCCAACGTCGGGCACATTGTGCCGGTCGAAGGAAACCAGGGGGGCGAGGCAGTGGTGGCTGCCTTTCCCAACGACCCCCCCACCCAGTCTCCCGTCCTGTACTCGCAAGAGACTGCACTTGATACCCGTCCCTTCGTTGGAGGCCCTGACCTCCCGTTGCTTGGACAAGACTCTTACGACCACGACCATTGTAAGGTCCACATACGCGTTGCGCGTGCAAACCACCACATGCCACCACGTTCGGCCATCTCGGACTGCTTCCACCACGCCACCTCCACTCCACGTCCACGTCTATTGTGCTCATCTGTGTCTGCCTGCCGTATTGTACTTGTAACACACCGTCTGTGTCCTGTGGCTCGTCTCTCATGTATTTAAGACTCGGCTTTCTGTGCTTTGAATGTATCCTTCTCTCCTGCTGTTCTCGAAAACCGTCTGTCCGACTTTGTGTGAAAACGTCGATCCGTACATCGCACCCGCGCCAATTGTGTCTACGTTCTCGCCTACCGCCTCCGAATCGCATCTGAACTACATTGCCTTTCCTCTCTTCCTCTCCTCTTGTCTACGTCTTCCCCTTGGGACGACATCTCAAACTCGCACTAAACCCTTCACCATATGGGTTTGATTCACCACGCTGAAGAAGCCGAGAAATCCCATATTACTTTATTCATGAAGGCGACGGACTTGATGCCTGTTCCTTCTGCCGACTCCTCCTACGACCGACTGGCTGACGAGGCTGCTGCGTTGGAGGGGAACCCCTGCTCGAACAACCATTCCTTAGGTCCGCCTGCCATCCGCCTCGTTTCTACGGCGACTTTGGAAGCGAACCCAACCTCCGATCATCACATTGCTGCTAACACGCCCCCCATTATTTCTGATGGAACATATGCGGCTAACTTCCAACAACTCCTATCTGCCTCGCCGTCGTCGCCCCCCTCATCTCTGAAGGAACGTTTGCGGCTAATTTCCTGGAGGTCAATTGAGACCGCAGCCTAACCCCTAAACAGGGTGATCGCGCCGCACTCCCTCCCCTATCAATTAACACTGCCAACGCGTTTTTTGCGGTCACCCCTTACGCGCCCTCCGCGATGGGGTCCCCGATTGATACGGAGATAAATGATGTTTGGGAGACTGAGGAGATCTCCGAGCCGGGTACCCCTGCCCCCCAACCTCGCGTGTTGGGGGAGGCAGGTAACCCGGGCAACATTTCCAACTTTCTAGAGGATATTCGCTATCCGTGTCACGTGCGGATCACGTGTCATGGCCAGTGGTGTCACCAAGCCGATGAAAGTACGATTCGCATTGCCTGTGAAGGCTGAAGACCCCCCTGAAGTGCGGTTCACTGAAGAAGAAGATGAAGATACGCTGCAGATGGATGCAGATGAGACATATGAGGTCGCGCGAATGTTGAGTACTGAAGATCATTTCATTGTGGACAACAACACTGGCGATGTCGTTCGTTTAGGACTGTGTAAGTCTGAGTCACGTGATTAGTCATGTGATCAGCAACCCCCAGACCACGGGATCTGGTCTAAAGGATAAGTCACGGGGGAACAGCGGTTACCTCAGGTCGAGATATAATTCCTGAGAGGGTATAGTTGGATGCGGGATTCCCAACATGGTTAGGCTCTGTCCTGTTTAAGTTCTTTCTGATTGGAACATTCTGATGTTGCCTGATGGCTGTACTTATCATGCGCTGATGTTGCGCCAGACGATGATTGGACGATAGTGAGTCACATAGTGTTATCTCTGACTCATAGTGGGGCCTTCTGCCTCATGTACTGTATGGGCTTATCCCTGTTCATTGATTGGATGATAGCTTGGGTCGTTTATCCCTGATAGCTTATTGGACGATACGATATGGTACGATACCTGTTATTATTTGGGACTCAGTTTAGGAGTCAGCCCTGTAGTGTATATAAGGTGCTCTGTCTTGATAGACGAGACCTTATCTTCGTTGTCTTGAGATCTACCTCGAGTTTACCTTGAGTCTACCCCTCAGTCAATAGAAGAGTTGGCTATTAGTGCCTGTTCCTCTCATCCTGTTGATCCTTGTGTGGTCTGTCCTCTCATCTCTTGAAGATCCCTGTTGTATTCCTCCAGTATAAGGCGAAGCCATTGTCCTTTGGTTCGTCTCTCGCGTTCGACCATTGTTATTCAGCTGTCGTCGGTCTGTTATTTGATTCAAGGCCATCAAGAGTTCCAAGTCGGAACAACGTTTGGTAGAAACGTTACAATCCGCCTTTGGATGAGGCGACTCTGGAAAATACCACTCACACCTTAACAATTTTGCTAGACAACACTGATGTAGGGGAAGTGGAAAGCACGGTCGACCGGTTGAAGCGGAAATTGAGCGATACCGCGCTTGGTTTCACCGCTTACTACCCAGGTCCCAGCTTCAGACTTCGCCCCGACAACACTTTTCCTATTGAAAACGATGTCCTTAACCGCGCAATTAAAGTAGTGCTTGTCGCTCTTGACGCTGGTCTGGCTTCGTTCGACAACACGCACAATGTTCGAGGCCTCACGCACTCTTCTTGGCTCTGCTTATCCCACACGGTGATTGCTGCGGTCCTTCGGGGAGCCTTGAGGTCTCCTCACTACCGACAATTGGGACGTTCCAGTCTCAATCATATCAACGACTCTTTCCGAACGGCCCCAGGCATACGCTGGCCGAATACACACAATCAACTTATGCATGCGATGGGTGAACAACTCGCTCGGCTCAGCGACACACGCCCAGAATTCGAAGGTATGCACGTTACCAATGTCTACGACACAGTTGTCTCTGGACTGGGCGAGAATATCCAACAATATATGATCCAGCGTGCTGTTGCCAATGCCTCTGACGGAGACAAGCAACAGGCAGTACTAGAAGCTCGTGACCTGCTGCGTAAGCGGTACGAGGACCTCATGTGGTCGGACCAAGATGCACGGCAGTCCTTTAATGAGGACTTGGTCGACCGTATCATTAACAGTTTTGAGGATGGGACACGTGACGATGTAGAGCAGTGGCGCCGCCTCTGGCTCGAAGTCTTTGTCTGCACACTCAGAGGGGAAGACACCACGGACATCCGTGCCCCAACTAATTCACAGCTGTTTCGGGAGAATCACGACGCGATCCGTACCGAGATCCAACGTCGTTGCCATAACATCCACCTGGAGACGGTGGAAGAAATTTGCAACCGTGTCCGCACCAACCACGCCCAGGATTTGGAAGAGCAGGCGGAAGCTCTCTTCCAGAAAATGGTCAGGGAGGAGGCGGACAAGAAATTACATGATGAAGGCTTCAACCACAAGACTGCCTTACGTCTCCGCATGCTGACAATCAATGCGGAGCTCGAACAAGAGGCACAAGAAATCAAGGCGCGACGTTCAGCGGACTTGTGGGACGCCCTTAAGGGGTCGCTTCACCACGGCTCCAAGACGGATCGCGACATCAAACTTCTCGAATTGGCGGACGCTTTCGGGTACATGATCTTCCCTAAAGGGGAAGTCCCGAAGAGAGCGGCCCCCGTGGTGCTGGTACCGGACTCACAGGAACCCCCACGCGTTGATACCGTAGATGAAGAACCCCCCTTGGCGGTGCTCCCTGAACCGCCGCTTAACGATGAGCTTCAGGGAGTACAGTCCTCAATGCACAATCCAGAGAACGTTATGGAGACAGAACCCACCACAACGGAGGTAATGTCCCCACCTTCTCCCCCCACTAACGACCCTCTTGCCCAGATACTGGCGGGCATCACAAGCATGAACAGCAAGTTCGAAGGGCTGGAGGCACGACTCGTGGCGGTTGAGACGGGCAAACGCCGCCCTCCCGCCACAGACCCCCGACCCCCTCCTCCCCTCCCTATTGCTACGAAACCGGCCGCGCCCTCCCGGAAGGCGGCATCTTCTCACCCACAGGTTTTGTTGCCGTGTCACACACAACAGCCAGCAAACGCTGCTGTGTCCGCGCAACGTAATGTTCCCAACCCAGAACCAGTTCCCCCTCCTACCATAATTCCAAAGTCCCCCGCACCACAGACGGCTACGGTGGATGAGCTTGCAGCGGTGGCCTCGGATCGTCTCGATGTAGACTTCCCAGAGCTGCCTATGCAGATGTCTCACCCCGTAGCTGTCCCTCCCCCGCGGCGGGAGGCGGCATGGACTCCGGCAGGAAGGAAACGAGTAACCCCCGCTCGGACGGGTATTAACTCGGGACCGACCCGCAATTCCCTCCCCCCAGCCCATTCCTCGCAGACGTCTCCTTTCTTTACCAACATCACTATCCAACGTGATGGTGGCCTCACCGACTCGGTCGAGGAAGAAAGCATTCGTTCTCGGTCGGGCGAAACCATAGTTATGCTTGCACGAAAGCAGCTGGAGACAGCCAGTGCTCATGCTCCCCCTCTCGTTAGCGGTCATTGGGCTTCTTCCAAGGAGACCACCGGCAATTTTATTTACAAATTTGCTGGTCAGATCGCTTTTGAGAAAATTCGACAGTTCCAAACTGGGCTCACTCATCCTCTCGGCGGACGCGGCAAGGCGGTCCCTGGCCAAGGATGGGCGTGGCTCCAGCTTCACAACACTCCCACGTCCCTTTCGGATGGGTCCATTCCGAACGACTTTCTCCTTACTAGGGAAGTGGTCCGTAACCCTAGCTTCCGGGACGTCACCCTCATCCATGATGCGCGCTGGCAAAGCATGGCCATGGTCAAGTCCAAGCCGGCTGCGACTGTCCTGGTGTGCATCCTCGATCCCTCCGGAGCATTCACCAAAACCATTATGACTTCCCCCATTCACATGTTCGGTCGCCGCGTCACGGTGGTCTTCGCGGGCGAACAACCAAACTTTAACCAATGTTCGCGATACCATTTGACGGGACATTCCATGCGATCCCCGCTCTGTCGTCTCCCACCCAACGCCGTGAAGTGCTACCGCTGTGGCGGGGCCCATCACTCAGATCAACATTCTTACCACTGCAAGGCTGGCCATAACAGCCCCTGCAACTGTCCCCCACGATGCATTTTGTGTGGTAAAACTGGACATCATGCACGATCTCGAAACTGCCCTAAAAAAGGCAACTTCTCTTCATCTCTTCACCACCCCTCGACCCAACCCCCCCTCGGACCCCCTCTCCCACCCGGATCCGATTGCAGAACCCATCGAGAGTGACGTTCCAACACAACGCGAAGTGGCTCCCCCCCCTCTCACTGAATCAACGCTCCCCGTTCGTATCTCAAAGAACCAGCGGAGGAAGCTTGCAACGCAGCGCCGACAGGAGGCTAAAGGCGTAACCCCGGGTGCCGCGGCCCCCATTACGACCCCAAAACCTCCCTCGAAACCACACACCTATCAAGGCGTGACCGGTTCGAGCAATTATTTCTCGGCTATTGCGGACATCGCCAATGTTAATATCACTGATTGGCCCTCCGACGACACTGGGTATGATGGCAACTTCAGTGCCATCCCTGATATCGCTACGGTGACCGAGAAAGTGACCACTACCCCACAGCCGTCCCCTAATGCCAAAACGCTTTGTAAGGCGGATGGTATACAAGTCCTTCACACTCTGGACCTGATCAGTGAGGAAGAAGTCGTATCCAAATTCCCTGACTTGTTCCCCCACGATGACAAAGATAGTGATGCCACAGTCTGGGATGAGTACTGGGGCGGATTGGAAGGAACCCCTGAGCGGGCGATCTCGGACCTTCGAGTCCGCTTTGCAGCCATGAGCGACCTCCCTTTAACAGACAGTGATACACGTCTCACCTTAGCGGACGAAGCAGATGAAGCTGACAAGACGGATCATGCGGCCTACTTCCGCACCATCGACGAGCTTTGGGGGGGGAATGGTAATGGGGATATGATAACGCCCCTCAACTACTTTTTCCACAAACTCCCGGGAAACATCTTCTTCGCAGACTTTATTCTGCCGGAGACTGCGGAGGAACTCTTGGATGTCCTGGTCAAGCACAAATACAACACTAACCGCACTTTTGTTGTTCAGGAATGCGACATCCAGCTCGGCGGAGATGGGTCGGGGAAATCCGTGTCCAAAGTACTTCGGAGCGTGGCAAAGACGGATGAGGAAAAGGAAGTGTTGAGCGCTATCCGTTCTATTATCAACGGGATCATCACGGGCAGTGTTGACGAGGCCGTAGCGGTGGCCAAGTGTAAGACACAGGCCGAACGAATGTGTAAGGTGAACCGAAAACTGACCTCCCCACCCGATTGGCTGTGGGCACGCATGCTCATACACCATGTTCAACGGGCGGACATCCACATGAACCAGGTATCTGATGAAGGTATTGGACTTATCGTTCAGGCAGCACTTCGCTACGTCCCCCTACTTGGAGGTCGACCCTTCGCTTCCCACACACACACACACGTGCTCCGTGCCTTTTTGAAGGGAGCCGAAGATCACATCATGAAGGAGGGGGATGATGTGTGAACACCACTTACTTGCTGCTAACATGAGGAAGATGAACGCTACCATGCACGCCCTCCTCGAAACTAACATTACTGACGATTTTCTTTTTGTTTCGGAACCATTCTTTTCAGTTGTAGGCAATCGGCGGTCAGATAGGAAGCGGGTGGGGGAAGCAATTCTAGGAGGGGTGTCTCACCCTAACTGGAAGTGTCTTTCCCCGTTCACTACCGATTCTTCACCAGCCAAAGTTCTTACTTACATACGTACATATGATACGAACCGCCCCCGTCACTTACGGAACATTTCAGTAGCACCACGCTGGGACTTGGTCAAACATAACTGTATCCTTGTTACTGACATTATGGATAATCGTAGCACGTTACGCGTTATTAATTTTTACCACGATGTGGAGGACGACACTTGTCTACGGGCCCTTATGGCTCTGGATCTCGACCCCACTGTACCTACTTTACTCCTCGGGGATTTTAACTTACACTCCCCCACTTGGTCCCCGGCAGGCTGGTCTCCGTCGAAACACGTGCGCCTGTTCGAGCAATGGGCAGTGCGTCAGACGTTCGAGCTGCAGACCCCCCCTGGGACCATCACACGCCTTGGGCAGGAGGGCCAGCGGGACTCTACCTTGGACCTGACTTGGCATAACTTCGCCACGGTCCTCGATAACGTCCTCAGCCCCCCCACAGTGGATTGGGAGGCCTCCTTAGGGTCGGATCATGCGGGCATTCGCTCGTCTTGGATCGCCAGGAGCCACAACCGCACATCGAAGGTCGAAACCCTCCACACTTTCAAGTTCGACTTGGGAGAGGAAGAGGAGAAGCGATGGCGTCAAACCATTGCTGCACAACTCCCCCCTCTACGGTCTCTCACCGCCCCAGACGCCATTGACGACTTTGCTGTTCACCTTCAGGAGGCTGTACACGACGCCTGTGAAGTACATCTGATGCACAAGAAAGCTAAGGGTTCATCCTCCCGACCTTGGTGGAATAAGGACTGCGATGCCGCGGCGAAAGCCTTGCGGGCCACATCCTCCACATCCTCCAAGTCGGATGAAAGAACCCAAGCTCGATGGAATATGCGACGCGCAGCGCTCTTGGCAAAGCGTGCATGGGCCGACGAAGCTGTCAAATCAGGTTACGTCTGGGATGTAGCCAAATGGAGACACGGCCGCCGTATGACAGAGGTTAATGCTCTGCGACAGGCGAACGGCTCCCTTACTAGCGAACCGGATGCCATGGCTGCGCTGCTCACCGCGCGATTCTTCCCATCCGCCCATTCTCCACCCCGTCTTGCACAGCACGACGATCCCCCACCCGTACCCTCACGTGAGTTCGCCGACTTCTCCTCCAAAGAGTTACTGGCCCTCTTGTGTCTGACGGCAAACAAGTCCGCCCCGGGACCTTCGGGTATCAGCTGGGGCATGTTAAAAGCGGCCTGGCCGGTGATTGGCGAACACCTCTCTTGGCTCGCCAACGCATGCCTGTCCACAGGTCACCATCCCCGCCTCTGGCGCCACGCCTTAGTTGTAGTGATCCCCAAACCTGACAAAGCGGACTACGCCATTGCGAAGGCCTACCGCCCCATCAGCCTGCTCGAGACTTTAAGCAAGCTTATCGAAAAGGGCATCTCTAGTCGGCTCATGTACGACCTGGACAAGCACCACCTCCTACCCACCACCCAATTCGGCACGCGTCGGTTTTCGTCTACAATTGACACCGGCCTTAGCCTCGTCCACGACGTCGAAACAGCCCTGCAGATGAAGTTGAAGTGCGGTGCGCTTCTTTTCGACATCTCCGGGTTTTTCGACAACGTCGACAAAGATCGCCTTGCCCACGTCATGGCTCTTATGGGTTTTTCCCTGGGGTTGTGCAACTGGGTTAGATCTTTCTTATCGGAACGGCGAGTTAATCTCACGTTCAACGGCAAGGTGTCGGATGAGCAGGAACAGGCAAAGGGAACACCTCAGGGGTCCCCCGTCTCTCCCATACTCTCCGCCATCTACACCGCTCCGCTCTTGGCAAAGTTGAGCGCCACACCAGGCTGCACCTTTGCCATGTATGTCGATGATGGTTTGATCACTGCGCAGGGCAGAGACTGGAATACGGTTAAAGATGCCCTCCGCAAAGGGTATAGTACGTGCAATGAATGGCTTTGTCGTAATGGTCTGGCTATCGAGCCGGACAAAACAGAACTAATCTTCTTCCGCCCCCCTAGGCAGTCTCGCCTCGACAGTGAGGACGTGCCGAACGGCTTGGAGCTCCGCATCCATGGAGTGGAGGAAAAACAGAGACCTCTGGACGGGGAGGCTAAGGGCCCGGCGTTACCGCTAGCGTGCCCCCACCCCAAACCCAAGTCGCAACCTCATTCTAAGTTGAGGAGGCCCAGTAAGCACCCCAAAGGCGATCGGCGAACCCCTCACGGGGAAGTACCGGAGCCCTGAACACTTATTGGGTCGAGGCGAAAGCTCTAGTACGGTACCTGGGGTTCTTCTTGAACCACAGGCTACAGTGGAACGAGCACGTCGACATCATGTGTAACCGCGCACGGGCGAGCCTCAAAGCTCTGTCGGTGCTAGGAAACACACACCGGGGCCTATCTATGGCCAAGTGGCAGCTGGTGTTTAATGCCATCTGTCTCCCGGTACTGTCATATGGGTGTCAGCTGTGGATCAACGCCTGAAATAAAATAGGGCTAATTAAAAAAGTACAGGCTGTCATGAATGACGGCGTAAAGGTAATTTCTGGGGCCTTTCGGACGGCGCCAAGGGAGGCTCTTCATGAGCTGACCTGGGTGCTGCCTGCCAGGCTCTACCTGGAAAAACTGACGCACACTTCCGCCCTCAGGTTGTACCGCGTCCCCCCCACTTCCCAGCTCAGGCGCCGTCTCGGTCCTGACTGGGGGGAGGTGTCTTCAGGTGGCCCACACGTCAGCAATGGCGGGGTGGTGACTGTTCCCCCGCTCTCTGGGCCGAAGAAGAGAGCTCTGCGCCCCACAGCCTTGGAGGCACTTGGTGCTCGGATACCCGTACAGGGTCCTCGCGCCGACGTCACGGCAGTACCCCCCTGGGAGGTTCCCAACTGGGCGGGTGCGGTGAAGCTTAAGGGGAAATGCCCCCCTAAAAACCGGAAGGCGGACGTCGCGGCCCTCTACACGGGGTGGTCTGCTTCGGACGCAGAGAGGGTCATTATCCAGACGGCGGCCACAATCTCTAAGAAAGATCGGTTCGACGACCTTATGGTTGCTGGCGCGGCTGCTGTCATGACCACCTTTGGAGGAAGCGGGGAGCTCCAGAACCGGGTCCAGCAATGGTGCCTGGGGACGGAAGTGACCCAATTTGATGCCGACCTGTTCGCGCTTGCAAAAGCGGCCGAGTGGGTTGAACTCTACTTTAGGACTCGTGCACCCCCTCCCATATATACATCCTGGCGGGGAATTTGTCGGCCCTACAGGACATTACGAATATCCGTACCCTTACGCATCAGCAAACGGTACTTTTATTTCATAAAGCACTGACTTCCCTCGTTTCTCAGCATAGGGACATCAAATTGTGGCTTACTTGGTCTCCACTGGTCAGGACTCGGTCTCAGGTCACACTAGCACGCAAGGCTGCCCTCGGCGCCTGCACCGTTACCCCCCGTGCCTTGCTTTCTTCCATCCATTCACCCTCACATCAGAAAGCTGAGGCCCGGAAGCGCGCCTTCCATCTTTGGAAAACCGAATGGCTCGAAAAACGTAGAGCTGATCAACACACCTCGTTCGCTAGGGAATACGCTCTCACACGGCCCCCGGATGGGAAGAACCATCCACTCTGGCTTGGAGTCGACAACGCCACCGTCGATGTCTCCAGACACACCACGACCACTGCACTTCGCCTCGCAGTGGGCCACGCCTTTACGTCGGACTACACAAAATGTTTCCGACCAGACATACCACCTGATGAGTTATACTGCGAGTGCGGGTTCTCCGACTGCTCGTGGTTCCATCTCGTCTACGACTGCCCCCGGTTCATTGAGGCGCGCACCTTCGCCGAAGGAAACGCGATTTGGTCCAGTTTTTCACCTCAGGACCTTATGGGCACAGACGCCGCGTTATGTGGGAGGTTCTACGACTTCCTGCAGTTATCACGGGCGGCATTCAAACCTAACGAGACTATCGTTGCCGATGTGTCTAGACAACAACGGGCTTCACCTGAAGTGGACCGGTGTAGGACAGCGCGTTTCCCCCTTGGGGTGAACCGATCCTCATCTGCGAACACTTCCGGTACACATGGCCCTGAGCGACCCGCGAATCGGATTGAGTCGGTCCTATACGACCATTTCCTCGCCGCACGAGACCCCCCTGACCCCGGATGAATATCCCCCTTCAAGACCACATGACCGACGTCCCTTTGTTGGGTAAGTTGTGAGGTTTACTTTTATCTTATCTTTCATGCCCTTGCTTCCTTTATTGGACATGTCATACCGCCGTTCTCGTCCTTGTTTGGACTTTACTTACGCTTCCACTGGGTGGGTGCACATCTATACTATATCGCTTCCACAAAAAGCTACTATTTACTTCTCCCATTACATACCGACGTTGTGTCGAGTGACCAGCTTTGTATTTAAATACTGCTCCGGGATATAAATTGATTCAAAAAAAAAAAAAAAGAACAAGTCACACCTTCGCGTGTTGACACGCATTGCTAAGTCACGTTACTTGCCATCGCGTGTAGGGTCTAAGTCAGACCACGAACGTAACATTAGAGTCAAGCTCCCTCACACGCCGTGGCGCTGATCACAACCAAAGACGGTTGGGACTTCCAACCCTTCATAATCAACTCTAGGGAAAGGGACGCCCCTGCAAGATACGTCATCAATCGAGTCCGTTGGAGGACAATTCCGGACAACAGACGGAGTGGAGTATTAGACCACTTCAATACTGGTTATTACGCCGAAGCAGCTACAGCCCAACGATTTCACCCTATCATCTTTCATCACGAAAGGTGTTGTTGGGTAGAACTCAGGTGGAACCGAACACAAGAATACTTTGAGGCGGCCAGACCAGCTGGAGACGACCTCAACTGCAATATCCTACTATCAGAAGCGCGAAACATCGAAGAACAAGGAAGAATCGACGGAGCACCAGAGGAAGAACCACATTCGGAACCTCTATCTCCAGAACTCCAACACAGGACACCAGCAAGAACGGACACCAGCCATACGAGTGAACGGGTCCAGACTCCATCCATAGAAAACGAGCCAGAGACCATTTACATTCAAGAAGAAGAACCCGCTGTTGAGGAAATCATCACTCAAACAGCTACGTTACACATCCCTGACCCAATCAGAATGGCAACTCAAACACAGATCGAAGAACCAACTCCATTGGTTATCGACGAAAGAATGGGCCATGTAGTTGAAATGGACCCAGAAGATATACAAGCGGCCCGACGAGCAATGGGCCCTGACGAACCAGATCAGCCAGGAGGATTCGACTTCGATTACAACGAACCACCTCCTCGACCATTCGAGCAACTCAACAGAGCGTATAGGCAACCAAATCAAGGAGGACCACCCATAGGAGGAGGACCACCCATGGGAGGAGGACCACCCATGGGGGGAGGAGGACCGCCCGCAGGAGGCGGAGGACAGCCAGGAATACCCCAGGGAGGCGGCAATACCACGGACAAATTCATAGGAAACCCCCCAAACCTGTTCAACGGAGACAGGTCAAAAGTCGAAGGTTTCATACTTCAATGGGAAATCTACGCGGGGGTCAACGCAAGCAATTCAGCAATGAGGAATAAATACCAAAAAGCTATGTTATTCCTCACTTACATCCAAGGGGACCTGGTTAATGCCTGGGTCATGTCAGCCAACCAATGGTTGGTACGAGAAGTATCCAGAGGCGTCAGCCAGTTCGACAACAGGCTGTGGAACAACGTTCTACAAGCCTTTCTCCGACAATTCGCTGATGTACTCAGCAAGGAAAGAGCCCAAGCCCAACTAGACGCAGGAATCAAGATGAAGGAAGGGAAAATAGACAATTACATCGCTCTATTCGAACAACTCGTCCGCTATGCCGGATACGACATCAACGCAGAGCAAACCCTGAAGTACTTCATAAAAGGGTTGCCCAGAACGCTTTACGAAGCAATGTATCAACATGACGACCCCAGGACCTATGAAGACTGGAGAGCATCGGCCCTCAAAAGGCAGCAAAAGTGGATCCACATGCAGACTGTCACGGTTTGACATCGCGCGGATTACTTATCATCATGTTTACGAGGTCTCGGCGTTCGGGATGCTTACTACTTGGTTATGACTACGATAGTAAGCCGTTATTAGTCATGGACACTTACACGTCGCCGGTGTTTGGGCTTGCCGGTGTTTCAGGTATTATTAGAATGGACTATTACTCATTACTAGTATAGCGGTACTAGGGTTTGGATTTGAAGCTGCGCTTTAAAGCCAGCAAGTAACTGTATATAAACGATACTGTCAAGACCAAGGCTCTTCAGCTTGGTCTTCTTGAATCATCACCATCGTCTCTTTCTCTTCTCTTCGCGTCTTTCCAATCAGTCGATTGAAGCTTATCCTTTGGGATACCCTAGTGTCTATCGAAGCGACCTAGTGGCAGTGCAACTTAGCTAAGTTGCCCGTGACTTACAAACATTCATCCATACGCTCGAGTATCACGTCACAGACCAGTTCAAGTCGAACCAGCGTTAGGTGATAACGCTACACAGACGGTGCGCGGAAACTTAGACATGTTCAAAGGATCCACTAACAGAAATCAATCGGGAGCACTGGCAAAACTCCTTGCCCCATTACCGCATCCTGACGCAATGGATACCTCAGCAGATCGAGTTAGGGGAAGACTCGCAGGAGCAGAGGACGTTATCAACACCCCACGACCACCCTTTCCTCCAAGGGGAGGGTATTTACACAGGCAACGAGGAAACCGGCCGGACTTTAGCCAAGTCCGCTGCTACAACTGCGACAAAATGGGGCACATCAGCCAAGACTGTCGCCAGCCGCGTCGAAACAAGAGACAGCAGATAAGGAGCTCCGGAGAGCAACCAACAACCGACGAAGACAAAGCCGAAAACTGGCTGAGAGGAGTAGCCAGTGAAGGCGACGACGTGAAGGACCTCATCTTAAAAAAGTTGATGGGGACGGATTTTTCAGACGCCTAAACCCGACGGCCTGGGTGAGGGCACTTTGTTGTAATTCTGTGTATATTATGCGCTACCGTTCTATGCGAATCCCAGTTCAACTACACACGCGTTACAACACGGCCGAAGTAAAAGCACTAGTGGACTCTGGAGCCATGGATAATTTTGTGAGCAACGACTTTCTCCAACGAATGGGGATAAAAACACGGATACTAGATACGCCCAAACGAATCTACAACATCGATGACACAACCAACAAAGCCAGACATATAACTCAATATGTCATTCTCCGGATCGATGTCAACGGAAACAACAAGGAGATGAGATTCCTAGTCACCGACATAGGAAAAGAAGACATACTGTTCGGGTACCCATGGCTAGCAGCCTATGAACCTCAGTTCGACTGGAAAAGGGGAACAATCAACAAGGCGCATCTCCCAGTCACAATCAAGACGGTTAGCAGAACCGACAGGAGTAATGTGTTAGCCCACCTCCTAACAAAAGAACACATCACGAAACAACTGGAATATGAAGAGACACGGGGACGAAGAGCAATGATACCCGTGGTCAAACACGCCATCGCAGCCAAGCCAAAAGACGAGGAAAGCGCCATACTACCATCGCAATACGAAGCCTTTCGAAAGGTATTTGACGAAGAAGCATCAACAAGGTTGCCCGAAAGACGACCTTGTGATCACACGATCACGCTCCAACCTAATGCACCAACGTCCATCTCATGCCGACTATACCCAATGACCTGGACGGAAGATGAAGCTTTGGATACCTTCATCGATGAACACCTCAAAAAGGGTATATCTGACCCTTGCAGTCGCCCTATGCATCCTCCTTCTTCTTTATCAAGAAAAAGGATGGGAAACTTCGACCTGTCCAAGACTATCGTGCAATAAACCGATGGACGATACGAAACCAATATCCGCTCCCACTAATAACAGATTTGATGCGCGGTCTCGGCGGAGCGGTTATGTTCTCAAAGTTCGATGTCAGGCAGGGATATAACAACATCAGGATCAAGGAAGGGGACGAACATAAGGCGGCGTTCAAAACAAGACGAGGACTTTTTGAACCTACGGTTATGTATTTTGGGCTTTGTAACTCACCGGCAACCTTTCAGGCCTTCATGAACGAAATATACCAACCAGTCATCGCCAAATTCGCCATAGAAGGCACACAAATACGAATCTACATGGACAACATCGCTGTCGCCACCAACGACTGCGGCACCTTTCAACGAACAAACCAAGCACACACGGCCGCAGTTTCCGCCGTGCTCACAATCACAGCCGCTCATGATCTCTACTTCAAGTTATTGAAATGCGCATTCCACGTTCCGTCTATTGATTACCTGGGGGTAATCCTTGAAAAGGGGATGACGCGCATGGATCCAGCAAAGGTCTCGGGCGTTCGCACGTGGCCAACACCAACAAAAGTCAAAGACGTACGCAGTTTCCTAGGTTTTTGCAATTTTTACCGCCCCTTTATTCGAGGATTCGCCAATATCGCCAAGCCAATGAACGAACTGACAAGGAAGGATGTCGAATGGCACTGGGGGCCAGCCCAGCAAACTGCCTTCGAAACGCTCAAAGCACGAGTCACGAGCAATCCGATCCTCGTTCACCCAGATCCAAAGGAACAATACAACCTTGAAGTAGACGCATCAGGATTCGCCATGGGAGCGGTCCTTATGCCAAAGGGATCTGATGGCAAAAGACACCCAGTGGCATTCTATTCGGCCACCCTCAACGAAGCCGAACGGAACTACGACATATACAACCTGGAACTATTGGCCATCGTAAAAGCGCTACGGAACTGGAGGTACCTATTGGTAGGATCGCCGCACAAGGTCAGAGTATTCTCAGATCATATGAACCTACAATACTGGCGAGACCCACAGAAGATCAGTCGACGAGTTGCTCGAGAAGTACTGGAACTGGAAGAGTACGACATCGAGATACACCACCTCAAAGGACGAGCCAATGGTAGAGCTGACACGTTGTCCAGAAGACCAGACTACAACACTGGAGAAAAAGACAACGACAAAGTCACGGTACTACCAAACGAAATATTTATACGGACAATAACAGGGATTACATCAATTCCCATCAAGCAAGACGAAATGCGAATCAAAGCATGGGTAAATCCCCATGAACTGAAGAAGATAGAAGATGTATGGTTCAAGAATGGAAGAGTGGTGGTCACCACCAACAATGACGAAGAGCTAAGAAGCGTCATAAAACAATATCACGACACACTAACGACGGGCCACCCAGGGATAGCAAAGACACAAGAGCTGCTAACTCGACATTATTGGTGGCCAAACGTGAAAAGCGACGTCATGAACTATGTACAGGGATGCGCGGAGTGTCAACGACACAAGGTTAACACTCGACCCACCAAAGCACCATTCGAACCAATCTACCCGCAATTAGGAGCCACTCCATTCGAAGTTATCGCGGTAGACTTCATAACTAAGTTACCTCCGTCAGACGGATATGACTCGATCCTGACGATTACAGACCACGACTGCTCCAAAGCAGCGATCTTCCTACCCTGCAGAGAATCAATGTCGGGAGAAGAAACGGCAATGTTGTATGCTCAGAAGGTACTCCCGCGATTCGGGCTACCAAGCAAAATAATCAGCGATCGAGACCCTCGGTTCGCAGCAAAGTTCATGAGAGAACTTTGCAGAACTCTTCAAATCCAGCAAAACGTATCAACGGCCTATCACCCGAGAACAGACGGACAATCGGAACGTACTAACCAGTGGTTAGAACAGTACCTCAGACTATGGACAAATCAAAAACAAGACAATTGGGCCGCACAGCTGCCTCTGGCGGAATTCGCTCACAATAACGCGATAAGCAGCACCACAAAACAAACCCCGTTTTTCACGCTAATGGGGTATCACCCTAGAGATAAATGGGCGTCAGGGACAATCAGCCTGCCCAGTGTATCTACCAGGCTAGAACAATTGATGGAAGCCCATCGGAGTGCGCAGGAGAACATGATAAAGGCCCAGAAGTCATGGGTCAAATACAAAGACACGCCCAAATACGTCCAAGGAGACCAAGTATGGCTAGATGGGCGCAACCTACGAACCAATCAGCCAACTCCCAAGTTGGCGCCCAGGAGACAAGGCCCATTTGAGATAGTTCAGGTGATGTCCCCTGTGAATTATCGGCTCAAGTTACCTCCGCAGTGGAAGATACATGACGTGTTTCACACAGACCTGCTGACACCATACAAAGAAACACGTATGCACGGCGCAAACTATTTACGCCCACCACCTGAATTGGTTGAAGGCGTGGAAGAATATGAGGTCGAAAAAGTGATAGACTCCAAGAGGTCGGGACGAGGGCGCAAACTTCACTACCTCATCAAGTGGAAGGGGTACGCGGACTCGGAAAATCAGTGGGTCCCGTGGAACGACGTCCACGCGGAGGAAGAGATAAGGAAGTTTGCACGATTAAACCCGAAAGCTGAAGTTCACATAAAAGCAGCTTCATTAGGGTCAGAAACGCTATCTTCCCTCCAACCCACTAAACCAATGGCTCATGTCCCTCTCACCATTATCAACATTGACGAGATTGCCATCCCCCATGTCAACACCCTCGACACCTACGACAACAACAACAACGTCAACGACGCATTCTGCTCAGCCATTGAGCATGTCAGAGCCGTCGCTGAGCAAGACCAGGCAGCTCGAGACCTGGCCGAAGCTCGCCGGCAATTCCCCACACCCGCAAGCGGAAGAATGGAAGAAGATGAGGCAGGAGTACGGCCTCTTGAAGGAAGTGATGTCCGCATGGAGGACGGACCAAATAGTGAAGAGGACTGCAGCGGAGAGGAGGATGAGGATACACCTGTTGACGAGGCAAGTATCAACCAGTCCGTCACCTCCCTCAGCACTACCGCGGTCGGCAGTGTCAACCAGTCCACTGCGTCGCTCACCACCACCGCCGTCGATGACGACGACAGCGAAGATGAAGACGACAGCAGCGACGAATCTTACCACGCAGCACAGGTTGTCTGCATCCAATGCGACAACCCTCCCAACTACTGCCACTGCGCTCCCCTCCCTATACCTCACCAAGTCCGCATCGTTGCCGGTCAAGCCGAGGATGACGCGCCCCGACCACCTCCAGTTACTGTTGTCTACGGACCAACGGCGGAGCAGGGATACGAGGCGCGCGGTTTACCCCCCTATAGAGAGGAACGCGACCCATCGCCCCTCGCTACGCGCCGAGCGAATGCGACGCGGCTCCCTCTCCGTGCCATATCGCCTACTCCCGGCGGATTCATCCTCAACAACGGGATGAATTGGGTACCGATGGTCATCGAGCACGAAGGGCGAAGAATCCCCGCCAAGTACGTATGCGTCCGCATGCTAGACAACCCCGAGGTGTTCAGGACGATGGGGAAGTATTCCCCCGTCTACCGAGCCGACATCCACGCCGAACCATGCCGAGACATGGGCCCTGCAGCTGAGTACACCCGTGAGGAGCTTGGATATTTCCGCGCTGACTTCCGTGGAAAGCGACAGGTAGACGAGGCTCTCGCCCGGCTAGGAGATATCTCCCTCCAGGCTGAGGTGAGACGCTACCACGCGTCCATGGAAGTCGTAGCCGAGCTCGAGCAGGCCATCAAAAAGTTGGAGGACGACATCTTCGTCCACATCGACAGTGTAACGTTTTGGCCCAACGCTACCTTCAGTCTTGCCTTGACCTGCAGACTGGAACGCGTGTCGTACGACGAGAGTCAACGCTACTCCGAATGACGCCTGGAATAGCCGAATGATGACAAGAGAGGACCAAATAATGAGGCCTCTATAGATAGGTTCACAAAGGAACAACAAGACAAGCAGACAAGGAGTGGATAGCAATGCAATTAACAGGGACCAACCATGCTAGTCGTGAGGTGGTATGAGAATACAAAGCTAAGGACCGTACTGCCCAAAGCTGCTACCTATATACTGCTCCAGGGACTGGGTTTCAACCTGAGTCCCAAGCTAAACTATGATAAGAGAGATAAGCATACGGCTTATCCTCCAATAACATCTGTCCATCAATGATGCGCCACGGCTCCACAACATGAGGCGAACTGCCTTAAGGGCCATCAGGGATAAGGAGTCATACTGACTCACCCAATCAGAGATATACTCAATGTGGCTAGTCCATCAGAAATATCCATCAGAACCCCAAGATAAGGGCCTGGAACGACCTCGGCTTCTGATAAGCCGGCATGGGCATAAGCCCGACCCGGTCACATGACTGGAACTCGCATCAGTCACGTGATACCCGAACATATTCTTATCACGCGATGTCTCGCGGCACGATATTGTTTGCATGCCTTCGCAGGCACCGCACTCTTGCACGTGCGTCGAATGTCACATGACCGCGATGGCACATTCGTGACAGACAGGGCCATGCACTCGTCGAGGCGATTGGGACGCGCTCACGCCCTCAGGAGGGTGCGCGATGAGCACGAGACAGACGTCGGACTTACCACGGTAACTAGTTGGGTTGTGCAGCGTGGGCGCTCACCCTTGTAAAGGGGGTGATGTTATGATTTGACGGACTGCCTCATGTAAGCAGGATGACGAGTTGCTCCCGAAACTTACTCATGCATACGATGTGGATTACTGATAGTATTACTGTACGATGACTGAGGATGACTGATGATATTAGTGGACGATTACTTAGCATTAGTAGTAGTGGCTGTATCGCTGACGAAGGCGTACAGTCAAGAATCGGTTATAAGGTAGCTGTCGACTGATGTGGTCGACAGCTTGACTCTCTTGTACTATCATCGAATCTAGTCGAAGATTCCTCTCTCTCTCTCGCCTCGAGTCATCTCTCTTAGGAAGGCTCTTTCAAGAGTCCTTGGAACAAGTCACACCTTTGCGTGTTGACACGCATTGCTAAGTCACATTACTTGCCATCGCGTGTAGGGTCTAAGTCAGACCACGAACGTAACAGCTTCCCAGGGTGGGGTAAATATAAGTAAGGTAAGGTGGGAGGGGAGAGGTGGCGTGCACGAGAAGCTCAGGGCTTGAATGTAGCTGTGCGCGTTGCCTCACAACGTGTCGCAGCCCATGTTCCTGAACTCCGAACTGCACTATCAGATGAGCTTGACATATGCCTTTTTGAGGTGGGTAGCTGTCACAGCCATGATATTGAGTCTGTTGCCATGGAGTAAGATCGTGTATGCGATAGAGCAGGTCAAGGTACTGTACTGTACCTGGCTTTGGACTTGGAGGCAAGCTTGGAGGGACTATCCTCGACTGTGAGCACATGACAGTGCAGTGGTCCAAGATAGCGTGTGTGCCTTTGCCTCTGTGTCACCAGGTAGCACGTCCTTTCTTCTCCATGTCCGCCCCATCAGCCTCATCGTACAATACGTCCTCTTCTTTCGTGACAAGTGTGGGTTGTGAGGGAGGTCAGAGAATGTGCTGGGCACTTCAAGTGTCGTGTCATCTGTTGAAACGTAATAAGTACATACATATCTTATCTATAGCAGTTACGACATTACAGTATTATCGTACATATTATTACCATATTAGGGTACTCCATTACGCACAAAGTGGGTGCAAACTCCAATATAGAGGGCGCAACTCTTATCAGCATCACATGTGGTGATACTGAAGAGTTCTGGGGTGTTTCACATCAAGCGTCACTGAAAACGCGATATTGTGGACACCTTTACTCATCACTTTTACACAAACGGACGTGGTGGGACCATAGGGACCGGTTTTCCTATGAATGAGGGGAGTAGAGCCCCTCTAAGAATACAAGTCGTTCACTCTACGCACACTTGAGCACTCCTCTCTCCAAACCTCTCTACTTGTCACGGTTTGACATCGTTCGGACTACTTATCATCGCTTTTACGAGGTCTCGGAGTTCGGGACGCTTACTATACGGTTATGACTACGATAGTAAGCCTCAATTAGTCATGGACACTGACACGTCGCCGGCACTTGGGTTTGCCGGTGTTTCAGGTATTATTAGAACGGACTATGACTCATTACTAGGATAGTTGTACTAGGGTTTGGATTCTTAGCTGCACTTTAAAGCCAGCGAGTAACTGTATATAAACTGTAGTGTTAAGACCAAGGCTCTTCAGCTTGGTCTTCTTGAATCATCACCATCGTCTTCTTCTTGTCATCTCTTTGCTTTCTTCCAATCTATCGATTGAAGCTTATCCCTCGGGATACCCTAGTGTCTATCAAGCGACCTAGTGGCAGTGCAACTTAGCTAAGTTGCCAGTGTTTGTCAAGATTCATCCATACGCTCGAGCATCACGTCACAGATCGGTTCAAGTCGAACCAGCGTTAGGTGATAACGCTACACTACTAGTCTCTATACCTTCACAAGGTGAGACTCCATAACACTGTTTGCTGCACAACATCATCACCGAGTGCTGTTCCTAGCAAGGTTCGAGTCCTAGGAGTTTGTGAAGGGGGAGAGAGACAGGGTTCCGTGCAAGATGGTGACCTGGTCTGTGAGAGTCGGTTGAGATCTGCCACCCTGCTGCAGGAGGCAGACTGCTTTACATAATTCAAGCCAGTAGAGACGTCGCCAATCACTAGCATGATACTCTACATCCAACACCCAGGTTGCTTTCTATCTACCCTCACGAAAGCTCAAACACTAGTTACCTTGCTTGTCAAAGTCATTACTCAGGTCGAAATTATATCATCATCGTGTCAGGCACACGATCTGGGGGTCTTTCCCTTTCTTCGGCTTCTTCCTTTGCAAAGTTTCACTTGCTCTCGGGGGTCCCCTCCTTTCCTTCAACGGCCGGTGCCAGACTGGATCGTGTGCCGCCGAACATGATCGAGACGGACATATACCATAGCTTTTTAACTTGAACAAAACATGTATTACAAGGAATTGAAAACGCAAATCTTTGGCAAATCCACCAAAACGGAAAACCCCTCCTGCCTGTTCACTCCGGAGCGCGCTAGTGCAAGCAAGGTTTAGGTCGACAGAGTCGACACCTTGTACACAACACAAATCAGTATTCACTACGTTCTGTCAGTTTGCTCGCTTGATAAGAAGACCCATCCAAACGCCTTTCTCCCCTTCGGCCATCGGCACCATAAGGTGACACGGCCGGCGATAAACCTTTGTTTTCTCGTTTTGAGGAGGAAGAGAAAACTCGAAATTTTCGAGGAGAGCCAAAAGTATGACTTGTATCTCAAGAACTCTGCAAACAAGGTCAAACGGCGACTAGCATTACGGGTTGGTACTTACGCGAACTGCCACGCGATACACGTACGAGTACCGGTTGCTAAAAAAGTCATGTATCAGAATGCAACAACTAGGGTGAGTCATTCGAGTACGCACAGAAGCTCATCCTGTAGCATATCATCAGTCAAGTGCAGTTGAGATGAACATATTATACCCACGAGTTACCAAAGACACCGATGTTGGACGACGCTTCCCTGAATTTCCTTTGTGAATCCAGGAACCGCTCTGGGTTCCACTCATCTGCATCTTCGCCCCAAACTTCTGGGAGGCTATTTTCCTGCTCAGCGACCAGCTCTCACAATGCAGATTCGATTCAGATTCACCGATTGTAGGCGGCGGAGGAAATATCGATCGGTGTCCCTTTCTTGATGGGAATCGATGTGATTTGTTCCCCCGACTTAGTTGTGATTGGGAAGGCTAACGGAACTACGTCATCCTGAGTCGCTATCCTGGCATTCATCCAGATGATGGGATCAAGCCTCATCGACTCCTACACTTCATCAGAGGTTATAGTGACAAAGAACAAGCATATCGAACCCTACCTTCAACGTAGCCAGAGTGAATTGCATGCTGTTGAGATCCGCGACGGTGAACTCCTCTCCAGTAGCTCTGGCACGGATAAGTGCGATCTCTTCTCGAATGCGCGCCTGCGCCTCGGGATGCTTCGCAATTGCATAGAAGTACCATGTCAAAGCTTTGGCAGAGGTGTCATTGCCGGCAGAAAGAAATGTGCTGTATCCGATGTTCTAGTAAGTAAACGCACGACCGTAGATCCACATGCCCACTAAGTGACGTACGCGATCTGATCGACCATTTCATCGTCAGGTATCCTGTTTTTAGGATCGGAAGCTTCATTTGCGCTAAGAAGCACGCTCATGATGTCTCTTCCGTCTCCTTTGACCGTATTCTGTTTAATCAGTCCCCGAGAAAATTCGCGGACATTGTCCAGCCAGGAGCGGAATCCACGATACTCGCGCGTGGGCAAGTATCGGACATAATCAAGTAGGAATGTAGGGATATACCTCCAGGTCTCCTTGAAGATGAGGTCGTACCAAGCAGGGTAGAGCGTGGTGTCGACGCTAATAATTAGGAAGGCGTGTTATTGTAAGAGTGAACAAGGACATTCCACCCTTACAACACGTTATCATTTCGTATCCCCATCCCCAGGGGGTTCTTTGTGTTATTAAGCGAGCCGAACTGAAAGTCAAAGCCAGCTTTCGGTTGAGAGTTAGTACGCGACGTGAGCAGCAGAAGATGGGTAAAACCTTCTCCAATGATGTCGAGCGTTGCGCTTGAGAACCACCCAATCACATTCACAAGTGGCTGGCCAGACGGGTCGGCAGCGATCACCTCGTTCCACTTTTGAACGAGCTACGTGAAATCAAATTATTGCGGATCCCATCCCCAAGTACGTTGCTAAGAGTCAAACCTTTGACGCCGTCCTGTGGAACAACGGAAGGAAGGATTGCACCTGAGACGTAGTAAACGCCGGACTCATAATCTTCCTCTGACGGTGATGAGCCTGGCCTGTTTACATCTATGAGCTGCTATCGAAAATCATTCGAAAGAGTGCAAACCTTGGGCAGCAACTATTCCATTTCCGTTTATTAACTTACTTATCTGAGCCCTCTCAACTGCCTTGAGGTAATGATATCCGGCGGAGTGTAGGACGTGTTTAATGGCTTTTGGGTCCGCCAGCATTAAATGATCTATCTGGGCTTTCGTTCAGTAACAAAATTGAGAATGGCCACAGAGGAGGATACACTCACGCCGAAGCATCCAGCGCGACGCCATGCACTACCATATTCACGCATCCATTTGAACTCACAGTCTCCTACTTCATCCTGATACCGAATGTCGGCCTCATTACCTGAGAACCATCTAATTAGTCTACCATCTACACGAAATTGAAGTAGTGATATGTACCCAGCCAAAACGAGGATGGTTCTGGTCCTCTGAGCTGTCCGAGAGATCTGCGAGGGTACAGAAAAGCAAGGAAGGCGGACCCCACGAAAAGCGTCAATATTATCGCAGCTGGGCCAGTCATTGATAGGTCTCGTATCGCTTCTTCTCTATCTCCGTATTTAAAAGGAGGAACACCTGGTTACTACTGTGTCCGCACTGGCACATGATCCGAGCACGCGGCGTACCGTAAGTCCCTGCTGCGACCCTTCGGACTGAGTACTATATCTGTGGTCTCTGTGCGTATTGCAGTGAATAATGCAGATTGAAAAAGAAACCAAAAAAACCAACCATTCTCCCGTTACCTGTCATGGCACCTGGATGCGCTTGATCACGCTACTTGTATGCAATTACTGTACCTCATGTCACGCGTCACGGGCCAGGCTCTCCAAGTCTCCAGAGTCGGAAAGCATGTTGAATCCCGGAATGATACCAGAGCTATACAGTAGGGGTAGAAGTTGCCATTGGTGAGTGACATCAGGGCAATTGGAAGCGTTGATTAGAAGCGCTGATTGCACAGGTCACCGGTCACCCATCAATTGAATGATAACGACACCAATGAGACGGGGATCAGAGAAGGGTCGTCTTTAGTACCTTCTTCCTTTCATCTCCGTGGCTCAAACTATTTCCGACTCAGATTGAAACGGCTTTTCTCGAACCCGTGTTTCGAACTGACAGGTAAAACCGATTCTGGTGGAGACGAAAGACGACATTGCTTGCGACATTGCTGCGTGGGACGTGGGAGTTGTAATCTCTGATGGCAAAGAAAATCCCGGCTTGACTGTAACCGGGTAACTAGTGGCTGCAGAATCCGACAAGGAATCTGAGCACTCATATTAGATCCGGCGTTCACGGACAAAAATGGTCTGTGAGACTGCCGTCCGCGCATTGTTTCATTGCTTTTCTAGGGCAGACAACGCATTTGGTTAGCAAAACTGTACTGTAAGTCATGTGCATGATGCACGATGCATGATGGCTTGAACAGACGACTTACTCTCCTTCGCTTCGCTCTCTAGTTTCGATGCCAGCAGCGTCACTCTAAAAACAGGTCGAAAATATTCGCATGGGATCCCAATGCGCGGGAACAACATGCCCACCTCAGGAAGAGTCAAGAAAGCAAAAAGAGACTTGGAGGGTGCTACGATGATAGAAATGTCAGTGTGCGGGCTGTGTATGCCGTGACTAGTAGTGCCTACCACGGCGGGAGTGAGATCCAAGTTAGATTAGTTGTTATTATCACCTTGCTTGGCAAGGTCATGGGCAAGTCATATATTTACGTAAACATCGTGTCAAAACCTTGCACGGCCAAACACCTCATATTAAACGCAAAGTGACTCGTTGCCAGCCATGCAGCCTCTCTGTCGCGCTTCAGTCACATATGTATCACCAACCTCCGTTGGAGGATCGTTTGCTTGCAGCCACGTCCAAGCAAGGTTTGTGTCGGCAACGACGACAATTATTACTGTAAGATAATCAAATAATTTGCAGATCTCCCCTTATGTCCCAGATAATTTTAACTCAAAATAATCAAATGATTAGATATTGCTTGCTTAACCGAGCTCCAATTATTTCCGAAAATATTTGGACTTTATTGGGCTGATATCATGATGTTAAATTAGTTTAAATATATTCAGAAATAATCAGAACTATTTTACAGTACACAAGAGACGCACCGTACTCCACCAGAAACAGGCTACAGCCCGTGTAACGTTTCCACTGAATGTTGATCCGACTTGGATCCAATGGGTCTTCCTTGCTTCAACTCTGAGCAAAGCGCACGGCTTCTGAACTCAGAAACGACTTGAATGATTTGTAAAGGACGAATAACCAATAAGGTCCCCTAAATCCGCCTAGCTTGAGGTTCGTTACAAGGTGGCAACACCTAACACTTAAGTTGGCAACAAGATAGTCACAAAGAACAATGACTCTGCTATAAGACTGTCTGAACTTCCTGAGAAGAGTACAGGTGGATTTCAAGACAACTAAGCTAGTGAACCATAGCGCAACTTGTATAGTATTTATAGTAAATGTCCGTCAAGCCACAAAGGCGACACACATAGTATGAATGGTGAATAATAAGCATGATGACTCACATCAATCAGCATGAATAAGGCATCAATAGCCATAAGTAAGCGTCCCCACCAATGAGTGACCAAGCACCTCCAACCAGTGAGTAAGCAACCATGGGACATCAATAAGCCCACCTCATCGCATCAGTAAGCGAGAACAATAAGCAAATAGTAAGCATAAGTGGGAAATGTCATCCACAACACGAATCGCCATGCAACAGTAAGCAATGGCCTCGGCGCTAACACAGGCGCTCCTTGGACTAATCCATCTTGAACACATACCCAAAAGGGGATCAAACCCGGCCCGCTGGAGTGCGTCCCAACGGCAGCCATGGCCCGCTGATATCTGCAGCCTCAGGTCGCTGGTCTTACACCACGCAATCGCTATCCGTCGTCGTTGGTCGTCTTCGGGACACAACTGTCTTCCGCCAATTCCATGGCTTCTTCCAACGTCCCCTGAGTTATGGGTTAGGTCAGATACGTACTGTGACCTGGGACAATCCTTCTGCGCACCCCCCTGAGTTATTGTTTAGGTCAGATCCCGTGACCTGGGGGTATCACATGACCATGTCACGTGACCCTCATCCGTCCTGTAATGACCTTCCTGCCAGCATCTGAGGTTCTACCGCGAGTTATCAGGTTACTCACGAGCTGGCGGACTCTGCACGCCTCGTCATAAGCAAGGTAGCTGTCGTCTTCTGCCGCTACAAGTGCGCGTACGGCCTCTTCTTCTTCGATGTCCTTTTGATCACGTGCCTCCCAGGTATGCGCCTCTGGGTAATCATGGCAACTCTTCCAGTGTTCGTGCAGGCATTTGCGCTGTCTTCGGCCTAGAGCAGGGTCTGAGCGTAACAGCCCGTCTCGCTATACAAGCCTGGGAGGAGCACTTTTGGGCCTCCCCCCAAACCTCCTTCGCTTACAGATCAGCACTCTCCAGACCACCAGACGGACGAGTGCACCACGTACTCCGAATCGCATCTACCGGCCTTAAAAAAGGTGACACAACCATCCAACACAATATACCTTGTGATATTCAATCTACATTTTTCCGACTGTTTACCGGACACACTTTTATAGGTGACCATCTCATACGATTCCCGCGGCCCACACCTGTCCTTGAAGAGGATGTGGCTTGCGCCTGCGGGGAACTCCCTCAAACAGTGGAGCACGTGGTGCTCCACTGCCTGGTCTTTGTGACATCGCGCCTCAAATGTTACGTGCAGGTTGCACGTGAGCCTGACTTAGGCGACGTAGAGTGAACGCGGTGACTCAGCAGTTCCTTGTCTCTAGCACAAAGGCAGAGTTTCGTCTCAACGCACGAAGGTGGAGTTTGTTGTTGTTTTTTGATACACGGCCCCTAAGGACGAGAGAGAGAGAGAGAGAGAGAGAGAAAACACGACTTTGGATAACAAGATGAGAATGGTACAAGAAATCCAAGCTATCGACCACAACAGTCGATAGCTTCCTTATATAGTATCGTACTGCAGCCCGCCTTCGTCAGCGAGACCGCCACTACTACTACTACTACTCCTCTGCTGTGTAATCGTCCACGTCTGCTTGGTAATCGTATAGTAAAACCATCAGTCATCGTAAGTATACCAGTCATCGTCCACTCTGTCTTGGTAAGTATTAGGGAGCGACTCGTCATCCCCCTTACCATACTCAATCACTTATACGTCCCCTGGCTTATGGGTTAGGTCAGATACATACTGTGACCCGGGACGTTACATCAAACATTTCGGCCTTTTCCCACCGCGGACACTCCAAGACATCTTTGACCCCAAACGCTTTGACCTAGGTCTCAGCTTATTGAAGTACATGGAGGAAACTAGAGTGTGTGTGAAGCCGAGAAGGGCACGAGAACCTGCATAATTGGATGCTCTTTACTATGTTCGGTACGGTTTAAACCGTCCTAACAATTGGGTATGGTTTTTAACTGTCCCTCCTTCTGGTCTTCCTGTACTTTACATCGCTCGCCATCCCTACCACCAGCCCTACAACGGGCCTTCGCCACTACGCCCACATGATGGGCTCACCGCCTGTCGTAGCCGCTACTGTACCATTGTCGTATAAGTGGGATATAAAAACTGGATCCAAAAAAAAAAAAAAAAAAAAAAGTATGCAAGAGACTAATATGTAATTGTTCGAGCATTATATTTTTAAGATTATTCAACATATAAGGAAGGGTCAGAAAATTATACAATTATCTTAATATAATTTATAATAGCAACTACGTCAACTTAGGAGTCCATATACGTCACCTATATCGGACATTAATCGATCCCATAGTCTTAGTTGACATATTTAGACCCCAGCTTATGCACTCCCGCCGCCGTATAACTAAACATAGCCATTGAACCAATGCGAGTACTCCTCATACACAGCACGCACAAGGAAATGCAGCTGGGTACTACTATGTATTCTATCGTCACTTATATTAGACGAAAATGTATGTTTCGAAATGGCGTATTGAGTGAATAACGACTATCCATTGGGGTTGTCACTATTTGCTAGCAGATACAATGGGTTGTTGAAGAGCGCAGAAAAGGCAAGAGAAGACAAGTATATTTAGCTAGACCAAAGTGTACCGGTGTCTACTACCGTCTACTGGACTCGCTGTGATGGATTTCGACCAATTTCTATCTATACTCATGAAAGCTCGAATATACAGCACAAATCAGCATTCACCACATTTCATTAGTTTACCGGCTTGATATGAAGACCCATCCAAACGCCCTCCTGGGCCACTGGCAGCATAATATGAGACGGTTTACGATAAATTCTTGTTTTCTCGTTTTGGGGAGGAAGAGAAAATTCAAAGTTCTCGAGGAGCGTCAAAATTATGACTTGCATCTCAAGAACTCTGAAAACAACGTCAAATGGCGACTAGCATTTTGCGTACGGATCGCACATACGCAAACTGCCAGGCGATGCACGCACGAGTGCCGGTCGCTAAAAATACCAAGTAAAAGAATGCACTAGCTAGAATGAGTCATTCGAGTGCTCACAGAAGCTCATCCTATAGCAGATCGTCAGTCAAGTGTGATTGAGATGAACATATACCCACAAGTTACCAAAGACCCCAATGCCAGAAGACGCTTCCCCGAGTTCCCTGTGCGGTTCTATGAAGCGTTCTGGGTTCCATTTGTCTGCATCTTCGCCCCACACAGCTGGGAGGCTATTTTCCTATTCAGCTACCTGCCCACACAACGCGAACTCGATTCAGATTCACCGATTATAAGCGGCTTGAGAAATATCGATTGGCGTCCCTTTCTTGATAGGAATCGATGTGATTTGTTCTCCCGACTTGGTTGTGATTGGGAAAGCTAACGGGACTATGTCGTCCCGAGTCGCTACCCTGGCATTCATCCAGACGATGGGATCAAGCCTCATCGACTCCTACATTTCGTCAGAGGTGACAGGAACCTGAAAATGTAAATCGAATCCCACCTTCAACGTTGCCAGAGTATATACCATGCTGTTGAGATCTGCAATGGTAAACTCTTCTCCAGTAGCTCTAGCACGTACATGCGCGATCTCTTCTCGAATGCGCGCCTGAGCCTCAGGATGCTTCGCAATCGCATAGAAGTACCATGTCAAAGTTTTGGCAGATGTATCATGGCCAGCAGAAATAAACGTTCTGTATTCAATGTACCAGTAAGTAACACAGCTCCACAAGCCCAGCAAGTGACGCACCCAATTTGATCGACCATTTCGTCATCAAGTATCTTGTTCTTGGGGTTGGATGATCCATTCGCACGAAGAATCACACTCATGATGTCCTTACCATCTGCTTTGATCATGCTTTGGTTGATTAGTCCACTAGCGAATTTGCGGATATTGTCCAGCCAGGTGCGGAATCCGCGGTACTCGCGAGTGGGCAAGTATCGGACATATTCAAGCAGGGGTCCTGGGATGTACTTCCAGGTCGCCTTGAAGATGATGTCATACCAGGGAGAGTAGAGCGTGGAGTCGATGCTATTAATTAGTGATATATGACATCGTAATGGCAGATGAAGACATTGCAGCCCTACAACACATTATCATTTCGTATGACCAGGGGGTTCTTTGTGTTATCGAGTGACCCGAAGCGAAAGTCAAAGCCAGCTTCGAGTTGTTGGTTAGTACGCGACACCGTAGCGGCAGAAACGCGGGTGAAACCTTCTCCAATGACGTCGAGAGCGGCGCTTGAGAACCACCCAGTCACGTTCACAAGTGGCCGGCCAGACTGATCTGCAACGATTACTTCGTTCCACTTTTGAACAAGCTATATTCAATCAAATTAAGAAGCGTCCCGCAAGTACATCTCAAGAGTCAAACCTTTGACGCCGTCTTGTGGAACAACGGGAGGAAGGATTGCACCTGAAGAGTACTGAATGCTGGGGTCATAATCTTCCGCTGACGGTGATGTGCCTGGCCTATATGGTTATATCTTGAGTTAGTATCTAAAATCACCCAAAGGCCAGAGCGCAAACCTTGAGCAGCAATTATTCCATTTCCGCTTATCAGCTTACTTATCTGTCTCCTATCTACCACCTTCAGGTAATGATATCCGGCGGAGTGCAGGACGTGTTTAATGGCCTTTGGATCAGCCAACATCAAGCGATCTATCTGTGATTCCGTCCTGTAAAAAATGGAGAACGGTCACAGAAGAGGATAGACTTACGCCGAAGCATCCAGCACGACGCCATGCACTACCATATTCACGCATCCACTGGAACTCACAATCTCCTACTTCATTCTGGTACCGAATGTCGGCCTCGTTGCCTGAGAATCGTCTATTTAGTCTAACATCCACATGTCGTTGAAGCGATGAAAATATGACATGTACCCAGCCAAAACGACGATGATTCTGGTCCTCTGAGCTGTCCAAGAGATCTGCCATGACGACGACGGTACAGAAAAGCAAGGAGGGAGGAGCCCACGAAAAGCGTAAATAGTATTGCAGCGGGGCTGGTCATTGATGGGTCCTGTGTCATTTCTTCTCGTTCTGTCTTTTAAAACAAGAAACCCCTGATTAAATCCGCCCTAGGAGCCCGCGAGCCCTTTGTCCCTTGGGCATCGCATTTACCATTGCGCACGACTTCTTCGTCTCAGTGCGTTACGGCGAATTCAAGATAAGAAATGCACATTACTTTCTTGCCTGACATGCTTCGCAAGCCCTCGCACGCTGTCACGTCCCCATTATAGCGGTCATCGTGATAATCACCTGCCTCGGGAGAGAGGGGATGGGTCAGCCAAGTGCTCGAAAGACGGATAGCGGCAACATTGAAATCCTAAACGACGTCCGTGGTGCTGGCGTGCTCAGGGGGAGTGTGTCTGAATCGGTGACGGACGTCTAAGCTTGGCGTGGGTCGTTGATTGGATCAGTCAATCGGATGCCACTGGCATCCGATTGACTGATCCAATCAACGAAGTGAGCGTGAGAAGAGCATGATAAATAGTATAAGATTCATCAAAGTGGGTACCAAGCCGAACGAAGCAGGTACGCACGGTGATACCCCACTTGTTAACAAGCCACTTTCGTTCTAAGGAGAGATACAGTAGAGGTGACGGTGTTACTATACCGGGTGAGAATCAGATGATGAGACGAAGGATGGTGTGACGGCCGTCAGCTTGCTTTTCAACCTTTTGGGGCAATAAGCGGCGAAATCAGGAGAGAGGAGTACCATAGTGAGAAAGAAGACTAGAAACTGAGGAGTGGATGACTCGGGACACCAAATCATAACCCTGGTTACCGTAATCATGAGATGATAAGGGACAAGTGGAAGAGAAAGTTACTGAAGGACCAGTACCATAGCATGGTTGACCCGTCGGCGTTCCCCAAGGGCTCGTACTCCCTCTCATTCCCTCCATTTAACGGCTATTCAGCCTTGATGCATGACGACGGAGCGTTGATAGACGAGTTTTCTCTCCGCTCTTGGAAACTTGAACCCTTCGATTGAAACGTAATAGCGTAAATTGAACCTGGGCACCGCCAAGCCAAACAAGTTCAAACGCCAGAGGCTCTGGCGTACGTAACTCCTGCCCTGCCTGCCCTGGAGCGACGCTGAACTCGTGGCCCCGACCAGATCCTGAGTGGTATACGGGACCGGAACAGTGCATGCTGTAACTTTTATAAGACCTTGGAGACAATATAAGCCTCGATTTCCCTCCGATTTTCCGACAATTGCCCCCACAAACCAACTTTGCTTTTATCGTACGCATAGTAGCCTGGCAGCTAGGAACCGAGCTAGGAACCGAGCTTTTTGACGCCACTAGCGCACACCAGTACTTTTTCCAACTCCTCGGAGGCTACTTCCACCTTGACTGACGCAGAGGCACGGCCAATTGGACCGCCTGGAATGAAAGATGAAGGGTGCGATTTCCTTCTCATTTAAAGTTTACTCCACGATGCTCTCGTGGGACATGAGGTGTCCCATTGCTGGCAGTCATGCCGGTGCGTACAATGGTGTCGAGCGCCAGCCACGTTAGTAGTATCCGCTCCCTCTTTTCATGCATTGCCAGGATGTTATGGTCACTTGTTTTCTTTCTATTTCCTATCTTAGTACCGAAATGACGCGATATCAAAGTTTACTGGATCTTCGCCTTCTCTGTGCCTCCAAGTAAACCTCCGACACTTATCTCCTTTCCGATATATCACAGCAAAACGTATTTCGGTGGATTTCCCTGGCATATACGACCGATGTTATTGTCTACTTATTTACAATGCCGTCTCCATCTGCTTATCATTTTCGTTGACAGAAGGACGCTACGGTCATAGTCTAAGCCTATCGAAGTACATAATGCGTAATATACTACTGTACTGTATGTCTTACACTTACTGTAAATAATCAACAGCAATTTACTAGCGTATCGACTGTTCTGGGTGCAGCGATGACCTACTGCGTTACTATGAAATAGGTACTACGCGAGCTTAGCCTTATTTTCTGTACATGGTTGTTGCGTCAACATTCGCACGCTCAGATAAAAAATAAAAACGCACCATGTTCGGAAAGAGCTTGCACCATCTTGGACCACCCACGACGTGATAACAAATCTAGAGGAGTCATATGGTTTATATCTACTAAGTGAGTATCCGCGCCACGCTCCAGTAGTAGTCGTGCAACACCGATGCCACGATCTTCAGGGTCACCTTGGTATTGCGACAAGAGGTGCAATGGAGTCCACCCATAATCGTCCCTCGCGTTCACTTTTGCGCCGTTGTCGAGAAGCACGCGGGCGATCTCGAGATTCCCATGAAAGGATGCAGTACCTAAGGGAGTCCGGTGATGCGTGTCGCGAATATTCACATCGACTCCGTGCTCTAATAGTACCCGCGCAACGCGTATTCCATCCGGGGAAAGAACGTGCAACGGGGTCTGACCTTGCATATCCTTGGCGTTCGCTGCGGCACCATGGCTGAGAAGTAGCTGTGCGATATCGGACTTCCCATTGCAGGATGCGAAATGTAACGGGGTGACATTGCCCTTGTCCTGCGCGCTCACATCTGCCCCGTGCTCCAGTAGTAGCCGCGCAAGGTGGACACCATCCCGGGATTTGTAATCGCCTCGTGATGTTACGTGCAGCGGGGTCTCGCCCCGGCAATTCTTCGCGGTCGCTGTAGCGCCATGATCTAGAAGAACCCGCGCAATGTCGAGCCTCCCGACGATGCAGGCGGAATGTAACGGGGTGTCAAGGTCTTGGTCTGGTGCGTTCACATCCGCGCCGCGCTCGATAAGTAGTTCTGTGAGACGGACGTCATCTTCGGAGTCAGACTTGCATCGTGGTACTACGTGCAACGGGGTCTTGCCGTCGTAAGCCTTCTGGGTCACTACTGCCCCATGGTCAAGAAGCACCCGCGCGAGTTCGATCTTCCCATGAAAGGCTGCCAAGGAGAGTGGGGTCTCGCTATTTATCTCTTGGGCGTTGACATCCACACCGCGCTCCAATAATAGCCGGGCAATGCCGACACGATCTTGGGATTCGTATTCGCCTCCCGACACGGCATGTAATGGGGTTCTAAGGAACTGGCTTTCCGCGTTCAATGTGGCACCACGGTCGACAAGCACCTGCACGATACCCAGCCTCCCACGGTGTGATGCCCAATTTAAGGGCGTCCATTGTGCGTTCGGTCGTCCGTTCACATCCGCGCCTCGATCTAGTAATAACCGTGCGATATGGACACCGTCGCCGTGAGACTGATACTCGCCTCGCGACACCAAGACCAATGGGGTTTCGCCGTCGTCGTTCTCGGAGTTTGCTTTTGCACCATGATCGAGGAACAGGCGTACGATCTCGGGTCTCCCATAATACGACGCAGAATGTAACGGGGTCCAATGGTCCTGGTCTTGTGCGTTCACATCCACGCCACGATCCAGCAATAACTGCGCAACACGAACGCCATCTTCTTCGGATCCATATTCGCCTCGTGACACTATGTCCAATGAGTTCTTGCCCTGGCGGTTCGTGGCGTTTGGATTTGCCCCGTGGTCGAGAAGCAACCGCACGATCTCGGACCTTCCCCAGTAAGACGCAGCTTGTAATGGGGTAGAGTGGTCCTTGCGGTTGGTATCCGCATTCCCGCCGTGCTCCAGTAATAGCCGGGTAATACAGACGCCTTCATCTTGAGATCGATACTCTCCACGGGACGCTAGGTATAGTGGGGTCTCGCCAATATTATTTTCAGCGTTCGCCGATGCACCGTGGAGGAGAAGGGCCTGAGCGATCTCGGGCCTTCCAAAGTATGACGCAACATGGAGTGGGGTCCAGTCGTCAGCCCTGCGTGCGTTCACCTCTACTTTGGGCTCTAGGAAAAATGCGTCGTTAGAACGGGTTTTATTTGGAGGGTAACTTGAAAATTCACCTTCTAAGTTTGGGCGAGTTGGGCTCTGGCCCCGGTAATTCTTCACAGTAGTGTGCTCGAGAAGCACGCGTACGATCTCAAGCCTCCCAGAGGAGCATGCCAAGTGGAGTGGGGTTTCACCATTTATATCTTTGGCGTTTACGTCGACACTGCACTCCAGTAATAGCTGTGATACGCGGACACCATCTTGGGGTTGATATTGGCCTCTTGCCACCTGGTGCAGAGGCGTCCTGAAGAAATTGTCCTCCGCGTTTGGGTTTGCGCCATGGTCGAGAAGTAACCGTGTAACCTCGGGCTTCCCATAGTGGGAGGCAATATGTAACGGAGTGCAGTGGTCCTTCTTGCGAGCATCCACATTAATGCCGCGCTCTAAGAAAAAGTGTCGGTAACGCAAGATGCTTTTTCGGTGAAATACTCTCACCTTTTAAGCTTAAGTGTGATGGGTTCTGTCCCCGGTCATTCTTTACAGTGGCACGCTCAAGAAGTATGCGGGCCATCTCGAGTCTTCCACTGGATGATGCCGAATGGAGCGGAGTGTCACGGTTTACATCGGAAACGTTTATGTCTGCGCTGTGCTCTAGTAATAGCTGTGCAACGCGGACCCCATCTTCTTCGGATTGATAATGACCTAATGCTACATGCTGCAGGGGCGTCCTGAGGAGGCTGTCCTCCATGTTTGGGTTCGCGCCACGCTCGAGAAGCAACTGTACACTTTCAGGCTTCCCACGGTGAGAAGCGACGTGCAACGGAGTTTGATGATCCCGCCGTTGGGCATTCACATCCACGTCGCGCTCTAAGAAAAATATCAGCAACACGAAGATTATTTTTGGGCGAAATATTCACTTTCTAGGCCTAGTTGCAAAGGCATCTGACCATGGTCATTCTTTACGGTGGTATGGTCGAGAAGTACCCGCATGATCTCGAGCCTCCCGTTGGCGGAAGCCAAATGGAGTGGGGTTTCACGATTCTTGTCTCGGGCGTTCACATCCACGCCACGCTCGAGTAAAAGTTGAGCAGTGCGGATGCCATCTTCTTCGGATTCTTGCGCTCCTTGTGAGACTGTGTGCAATGGAGTCCTAAGGAAGCTGTCCTCCGCATTCGCTATCGCGCCATGGTCAAGGAGTAACCGTACGATATCGAACCTTCCAGAGAAGGATAGCTCGTGTAATGGGGTGCAGTGGTCGTTCCGTCGTGCGTTCGCGTCCGCGCCATGATCCAGTAACAGCTGCGCAATGTGGACACCATCTTTAGAGAATTTACCTCGCGATACTACGTGCAAGGGGGCCGCGCCAAGGTCATTCTTCATGTTTGCTTTTGCGCCGTGGTCAAGAAGCACCTGTACAGTCTCGGCCAGGTCGTTGTTGCATGCGAGGTGTAATGGGGTCCAGAGATACTTGTCCGGTGCGTTCACATCCACGCCATGCTCCAGTAATAGCTGTGCGAGGCGCGCACCACTTGCTTTGGATTCATATTCGCCACATGCCACGTAATGCAATGGTTTCCTGAGGAAGATGTCTTCTGCGTTCGCATTCGCATCGTGGTCGAGAAGCACTTGTGCGATATCGAGCCTCGCGGAGTAACATGCAGCATGTAACGGCGTCCTGTGGTCGTTAACTAGTACCATGCTCACATCCGCTCCGCAATCCAATAGTAGCTGCGCCACACGCACGCCGTCTTGCGAGTCGTCCTTGCCTCGTGACACTACGTGCAATGCCGTCTCGCCGCGGTGGTTCTTCACGTTTACGTTTACGTCATGGTCGAGTAGTTCTTGCACCATCCCATGCCTCCCATGATAGGATGCGGAATGCAACAACATCGTGTCGTACTTGTCTCGTGCACTCCTGTCCGTTGCGCATTCTAGTAAGACAAGAATGTGAGAAACGACAAGACCATCCCACGACGAGTAATAATATCCACCTTTCAACCACAGTTGCAATGCGATTCGATCCTGGTCGTTGTCTGGATTAAAATCTTCGCCATAATTGAGCAGAACTGGCCAGATCTTCTCCTCTCCAAAACAGAACGCCACATCTGACGCAGTCACGTGATACTTGTCTCGTGCATACGTTTCGGCACCGCGCGCCAGTAATAGCCGCGCAGCACTGATAACGTCGTGGGAGTGACGGTTGCCTCTAAAAAGTTCCTGTAATGGGGTCCTTCCCTCGTCGTTCTCCGCATCCACGTTTGCACCGTGGTCGAGCAGCGCACGAACGATCTCGAGCCTCTGATTGTAGGATGCCAAATGCAGTGGCGTCATGTTATCCTTGGCTCGCGGGTTAACGTTCGTGCCACCTTCCAGCGATGGCGCGGTGAGAATGGAAGCATTATCTTCGAGTAGGGGTATAGCCTGCCTCGAAAAAAGGTGTAACGGAGTCAGGCCTTCATCGTTTCGAGAATTGACGTCGGCATGATGTTCAAGTAGCATCCGTACTACCTTCAGCTCTCCGTTGACCACTGCCAGATGAAGTGGTGTCCAGAGATCTTCCCGTCGAGCATTCACATCCGCGCCATGTTCAAGTAGAAACTGCACCGCGTCCGTAACCTCTTCGCTGCGCTGTATGATTTTGTGAAGGGCAGTCTCTCCTCTTCCGCGAACGTCGACGGCCCCGCCGTGCTCCAGTAGGATCCCCGCAACCCGGAGGTGTCTTTGGCATAGGGCTGCAACCAGCGGAAATTCGTAAAAGCCTGCAATAGCGTTGACATGCTGAGGGTACTTGATGGCGAGGTACTTGACTAGGTCGTCGAATCCACAAAGCGCAGCGTAGTACAGAGGATTAGGCATCTCCCCTTGCGAAGTCCCGTCTGACTGTCGGTCCATATCGTATGTCTTGAGCCACGCAGCGAAATACGGTCTATCCGGGTCGAACAGGGACTTCATCCCAACCGCCACGCTCGATGCGACGTCTTCGAATTGGGCATGCGTAACCCAGTATTGCGCCGCGTATCTGGCCAGAGGAGAACCCTTGAGGCTCTCGTCGTTATTATCTTCTGAGTGGAGAAGAAATCCGAGACAGACTTGCGCGAGCGTGGTGTGCGCGAGTGTGGGAAGAATGTGAAATTGGGAAATATCTCCGGATGAGGATGCGAGATGATTCGACATCAAGAATTCTTTGACGGATAGGTGAGAAAACTGGACCATCCGAGAATCCCCGTCGTTGACATGGTGATCAGACTTGGCATGCGGACAGTAAAGCCTCTTCTTGGTTCTCCGGCCGCTGGTCAACCTCGAACGTCGGAATTCCGCTCTCGCCCCATGAAAGTCAAATGCGAGGATTTCGGCGAGTTCCTCGACACGAAGAGGCCGGACGGCAACCGAGAGGCATTGGAGGATAAGACGTGCGCGTTCTTGGTTGTTTTCGCTGATATCCTCCAGTACGCGTCCGTAAGTCTCGTCCAAGTTCTTCGGTAACCTTTCGAGAACCCCTCGTACATCTGATTCGACAGAACGCCGCAGCGTCTCGAGCTGACAGAATACCCATTGAAACCTAGAAGATACTGATAAGAAAACTATCGGTGAGAACGAAGAACTCCTTACACTCCGTCCGCCCTTTCAGAGAGCTCCTCGACGACCAGTTTCTTATCCTCCTCCCGCAACTTCTTCAAGTTCTCATCCAAGGATACGACAGAGCCCACGTAGTTGGAAATATCTGTCTTTCGTCCACTTTGTCCGTGAAGTGAAACCGCATTAACGGACAGTGGCTCGAGTTTGTTTGGACGTCGACCTCTGGGCGGCTAGTAACACAAAGATGCACATTAGGGCGACGCGGGTGAGCGAGATCCTTCACGATGTCGAGGATTGCCTCTCGTTGGTTTGGAGTTTCGGGGGTGTCAGAACACTCGTCGAGTGCATCAATGATGATGAAAATGGGGGGTTCAAGTGCGACTGTGAGGATTGATTTCAGACAGCCCATCAAGGCGCCATCACTGGGCTGTCGTGTGCCATTCCCGTGTGACAAATAAAGACGGTAGATTATGTCGGAATAAGAATGGGAGCATGCCGAAAGCTGGACTAGGATGGAGGTAATCAAGTTGCGGATGTTTTGTTTTCTTTGTCGCGAAAATCGAAGTAGTAATACGCCAACGCAGCCTGTCTGGCGTCGCCCAATCTCATAATATGTTGGATGATGGCGGAACTGGTGGTCAACGTCAGTACCGCTACCAGAGACAACAATCGGGAAACAACGAACGAAAGAACGGTCTTCCCCGAGCCCGCTACGCATAAGGAGAGGCTATCAGCGGTTTGAGCCGCTAAATATGATAGAAACGCACAATTTCCGTGGACCCAAAGGAGGGAACCATTTGACATCCAATCATTGAATAAATCGGCTCCGAAGAACCACATGGACGGAACATTATGGTAGACCTTGCACGCGGTGTTGTGGTTTGTCGACGGGTCTGGCGGAGTGAACCAATTTCGAATATCCAGTCCTTTCTGATTCCCTGCGGTCGAGTTGTAGTTTTCACAATGCAAGACATGAAAATAACATATCACGAACACATTATCTCGTTAACATTGTTCGCTATAGCCAAGTTGGCTTCCTTGGAATCTAGACGGACAAAGGTTCATCGTAACATCGGCACCCGGTCGAGAGGGATGCGCACCTTCTTTGAACTCACTAGTGACCTTCATAACCTGAGCCATCGCCATCCGTATCAGCTCCTGTTTCAGGATATCTAGAGTCTTAAATGCGTCTTCAATATCTATTCTTCCCGATAGGTTCCTGAAGTATATTCCTGATCAAGTATTAGAATGAAATGTCGTTAGTACTATACCAAAGAAAACCCTCACTTGCTCGCCATCGCCCCACCTCCTTCGTTGCAATGGAAAGGACCGAGATCACCTTAGCCGTAATCTTCACAAATACCTCTGCCATTTCCGTGGTCAACGAAATCCGTATATAATCCCCGAGAGGCTTGAAGAACTTCTCGATGCGCTCAAAGAGTTCGACAAGCGCATGGTGGCTCGCTTTCACATCTTTTGCTGCCTATAAACTCTGGAATTAGAACGGACGACGGAATATACGGACGAAACGACGGTGAATGAACGAACAGAAAGAAGGACAAGAATCCCAATGATGATTCCCTTTGCAGGGGGAAAGTCTGGGAGATAATGTGAGAATGTACGTAAAGCCACCGCGAATTGGACTCTTGGGGCGTACCAGGCCAGCATGATCACCCATGCCAAGAGTCCCGGAAAACGCGAAGAGAACTTGGACAGATGGGCCGATCCACTTCATCAACCTCTGATCGCCATCCTCAAACTGCTGAAATGCTTTGGCTTGATCTTGAAGAATGGTGAGGACGGCAGCGACGGTGTCACAGTGTTGCACCTCGGAAGCGAGAGGTTGATCCAGAAGTTCCATTCCGGTGTTCTTCTTGTACTCGCTCAGGGCCTCATCGAGGATTGACTTGAAGCTCGAGAGTGGGGTCGACATCTGAGGAGGGGCAGACATCATGATGACTTTGATGATAGGATATTCGTTAGGTGGCAAATCGTGGGGCAGAGATATCCTTGGCACGCTTGGTAACTTATTCGTGCGGAGAATGCATCATGTGCCTGTGCCTACAGTATAAAACACACACAGGCACTCCGTCAAGCACACCGCCCATAAGTTACAGTAAGTGGCAGGTGATTAAGTGATTGATGAGCCGGAGCTAGCTGATAAACGGGCGCGATGCATGTCATCATAGCGTCCATCCACATATTCAGCAAATCTTGAGACGGGAACGCCGGACCAATAAAGACAGGAAATAATGGACAAGGAATAATGAGGATGTTCAAAGTTGCGATGAACGTTGAACGTTGAACCCGCAGCGGTCCGTGAATACATGCCAGAATGAGCCTGAATGAGCGCTGTGCGCTTGAGCTTGAGCGCTCTTGAGCCTTTGACTCGGAGATGTACCTGAATAGATATGGGCTCTGAGAGGAAAAAGATTGCCAGAACTGGGACAGTGAGATAAACGAGGACTTGAATGACTCGGAAGCGCCATTCAAGGCCCCATTTCTCATCAGAAAACCGAAAAAGGGCCAATCTCCGTCTCCCGGAAAGTTGGCGTGTCCCAGCGTACGCCGGGAATATTTTCCTTTTTGGAAGGCACGCGCCGCATGGCCGACTCGAAAGTATTTCGTGTAAAAACCCTCAGGCGAAGAGCCTCGGCCGCATTTCAGACGCAAAAGGACTTAAGGCCTTAAGGACCAGCCTGACTCGCTCAAAAGGAGGATTTCGTCACCTTAGGTGTCTCCGACCTTTTTACTTTTCCCCATCCCCTTCTGCATCGGATCTACGATCATAGATACACTACTCGGGATAAGCAGTGGAAGCTTGGACATTTACCGCACAAAGAACATGATTGAGAAGAATCAACTAATAATGAACGCTATCTCCTTCACCTAAAATAGGCAAGCCGTCGAAGGGGATGGAAAATATTGAGTTGTGCGCACCATGACGCGTGATACTACAGTACTATGTACAACGGTTCCAAGTCATTTTATGAACGTCTATTTTCTGGATCGATTGAACGTGTATCGAAGCTCTGGGAATATAAACTACCACTTAGGGAAATTGGCCCTACGCGAGCTTGGCCTTGTTTTCTATGTGTTGTTATTGTTAACATTCGCATGTAGATGGATAAAAAGTCGCACCATGCTCGAGAAGAACTTGCACCATGTTGGACCACCCACGGCGCGATGACAAACATAGAGGGGTCATATGTTTTATATCCGGTACGTGAGTGTCCGCGCCATACTCTAGTAGAAGCCGCGTAACACCGAGGCCACGTTCTTCAGAATCGCCTTGGAATTGCGACGCGAGGTGCAACGGGGTCCAACCAAAATCGACCCTCGAGTTCACGCTTGCGCCGTGATTGAGGAGTACCTGGGCGATCTCGAGATTCCCATGAGAGGATGCAGCACCTAAAGGGGTCCGGTGATGCATGTCGTAAATATTCACATCCACGCCGTGCTCCAATAGTAGCCGTGCAACCTGTACTCCATCTGCGGAGACGACGTGCAACGGGGTCTCGCCCTGAATATTCTTTACGATCGTGGATGCACCATGGTTGAGAAGCTGCTGTGCGATATCGAGCTTCCCGTTGCAGCATGCAGAATGTAGTGTGGTGTCACCGTCCTTGTCGGGTGCGTTCACATCTGCCCCGTGCTCCAGTAGTAGCCGAACGAGGTGGACGCCGTCCTGCTGAGATTCGTATTCGCCTGGTGGTATCATGTGCAATGGAGTCTCGCCTCGGCCATTCTTCGCAATCGCCGAAGCACCGTGATCAAGAAGCTCCCGTGCAATGTCGAGCTTTCCAAAGTGGCAGGCAGCATGTAAAGGGGTGTCGCTGTCCTTGTCGGGTGCGTTCACATCCACGCCGTGCTCGATTAATAGCTGGATAAGACGAATACCATCTTGCGGATCGAATTTGCCTCGGGATATTACGTGCAACGGGGTTTCGCCGTCGTAGTTCTCCGCATTCGCTATTGCCCCGTGGTCAAGAAGCACCCTTGCGATCTCAATTCTCCCAGAAGCGGACGCAATGTGGAGTGGGGTATCACAATTATGCCCTGGGCTTTTGAATCCGCGCCGCGCTCCAATAAAATTCGCGCAATGCGGACACCATCATCTTGGGATTCGTATTCGCCCTGTGAGACGTCATGCAGCGGTGTGTCGAGGCACCTGTTATTCTTGGTCACCGTTGCGCCATGATCGATAAGCACCCGTACGATATCCGGCCTCCCAAAGTACGAAGCACAATTTAGGGGTGACGAGTCGGCCTTCGGTCGTCCATTCACATCCGCACCGCGATCTAGCAATAACTGGGCGATACGGACACCGTCGCCCGGGGAATTATATTTGCCTCGCGCCACCGAGTTCAACGGAGTTTCGCCATCGTCGTTCTCGGCGTTCACTTTTGCTCCGTGGACGAGAAGCAATCGTACGATTTCGGACATCCCGTAGAAAGACGCAGAATGTAACGGGGTCCAGTGGTCCTTGTCTGATGAGTTTACATCCGCGCCACGCTCCAGTAATAGCTGCGTAAGATGGACGCCATCCTCTTGGGACCTATAATCGCCTCGTGACACTAGGTCCAATGTGTTCTTGCCCTGGCGATTCTTGGAGTTCGGATTTGCCCCATGGTCGAGAAGCGCCCGTACGATCTCGAGCTTTCCAAAATAAGCCCAGTCTGTAAGGCGGTCCAGTGGTCCTTGGATTGGGCGTTCGCATTCGCACCGCGCTCCAGTAATAGCCGTGCAACACAGACTCCATCATCTTGGGAGATGTACACGCCTCGGGAAACCAGGAATAGTGGTGTCTCGCCCAGGATAGTCTCAGCGTTCACCTCGGCACCGTGGTCGAGAAGCGCCCGAACGATCTCAACCCTTCCATTGTAAGAAGCCTGATGCAACGCGGTCCATCCGTCCGTCTTTCGTGCATCCACCTCTACACTGCGCTCTAGGGAAAGGCGTCAATAAAACGAAGTGTATTAAGGGAGATAAATCCACCTTCTAAACCTGTGTGCGTTGTGTTCTGCCCGTCACTCCTCACAGCGACATGTTGAAGGAGTACTCGTACGATCCCAAGCCTCCCAGAAACGGATGCCAAATGGAGTGGGGTTTCACAATTTATATCTTGAGCATTTACGTCTACGCCGCGCTCCAATAATAGCTGTGAAACGCGGACACCATCTTCTTCGACTGCATATTGGCCTCGTGCCACGTGGTGCAATGCGGTCCTGAGGAGGTTGTCCTCCGTGTTGGCATCTGCGCCATGGTCGAGAAGCCACCGTACAATCTGGAACTTCCCACAGTGTGAGGCAAGATGCAACGGAGTCAAGTGATCCTTCCTGCGGGCATTCACATCCGTGGGTCGCTCTAGGAAACAGTGTTAGTAGCGGGAGGATTGATTTTGGGTGCAACATTCACCTCCTAACCCCCCATGTGATGAGTCTTGGCCCTGGTCATTCACAGGAACGTGTTTAAGAAACATCCACGCGAGCTCAAGGTTTCCGAAGAAGGAAGCAAAATGGAGTGGGGTTTCATGGTTTATATCGCGAGCATTTATGTATGCCCCATTGTCCAGTAGCAGTTGTGCAACACGGACGCCGTCTTGTTGGGATTCATATTGACCCGCTGACACATGATGCAATGAGGTCTTGAAGAGGTTGTCCACCGCATCCACTTTTGCGCCGTGGTCGATAAGCGCCTGCACGATGTCTAGCCTTCCGTGGAAGGAGGCGAGATGTAACGGAGTACAGAGATCGCTCCTTTGCGCGTTCACGTTGACGCCACCACCTGGGAAAATGTCAGCAATGCAAAGATTTTTTTGGGGGGGATAGAAGACACCTTCCAAGCCTAGGTGCGACGGGTTCCTGTCACTCTTCATAGAGGCGTGTTCAAGAAGCATTCGCACAATCTCGAGCCTCCCGCTAAAGGAAGCCAAATGAAGTGGGGTTTCACGATTCCTGTCTCGTGCGTTCAGATCCGCGCCGCGCTCTAGAAAAAGCCGGGCAGTGCGGACACCATCTTCTTCGGACTCATACTCGCCTAAAGACACTGTGTGAAATGGAGTCCTAAGAAAGCTGTCTTCGACATCCGTTCTTGCACCGTGGTCGAGAAGAACCCGTACGACATCGAACCTCCCAGAGAAGGCTAACCCATGTAACGGGGCGCAAAAGTCGTACCGTTGTTCGTTCGCGTCGGCACCGTGATCCAGTAACAGCTGGGCAACGTGGACATCTTGAGGATCGTATTCAGTTCGTGAGACTAAGTGCAGTGGAGTTTCGCCCTGGTCGTTCTTGGCGTCCACTTTTGCACCGTGATCGAGAATTATCTGTACAAGCTTGGGCCTTGGTTTGTAGGATGAAAAATGTAACGGCGTCCAGAGATATTTGTCTGCTACGTTAACATCCAAATCATGCTCCAGTAATAGCTGTGCGAGGCGGACACCACTTTCTTGGGATTCATATTTGCCATTTGATACTTGGTGCAGCGGTTTCCTGAGAAGGATGTCCTGTGCGTTCGCATTTGCGCCGTGGTCGAGAAGCACCTGTGCGATATCGGGATTCCCGTAGTAACTCGCAGCATGTAACGGCGTCTCGTGGTCTTTATTTTCTACGTCCACATCCGCCCCGCGTTCCAATAGTAGTTGCGCCACGCGCACGCCTTCTTGCGAGTTATCTTTGCCTCGTGACACTAGGTGCAATGCCGTCTCGCCCCGGTGATCCTTTACATGTACTTTGATGCCATGGTCGAGCAGCACTTGCGTCATCTCAAGCCTCCCATGATAGCATGCGGAATGTAATAGGATTGTGTCGTACTTGTGTCGTACATTCCCGTCCGCTGCGCATTCTAGCGTGACAAAATATGAGAAACGTAAAGGCAAGCTCCTTATGAGTAATCGTATTCACCCTTTAGCCACCAGCTAAACCTGGTTCGTTCCTGGTCATTCTCCAGATAGGTTTCTTCGCCGAATAGAACTTGGCAGATCTTCTCCTTCCCAAAATAGAACGCCAAATCTGATGCGGTCACGTGATACTTGTCTCGTGCATACGCTTCGGCACCGTGCTCCAGCAATAGCAGTGCAACACTGACGCCATCTTCGTGGGAGTGACGGTCGCTTCTGAAAACTTCTTGTAATGGCGCCCTTCCCTCGTCGTTCTCTGCATCCGCGTTTGCACCGTGGTCGAGCAGCGCACGAACGACCTCGAGCCTCCGATTGTAGGATGCCAAATGCAGTGGCGTCGTGTGATCCTTGGCTTGTAGATTGACGTTCGCGCCACCGCCCAATAATATCATCGCGAGAGTGGTTCCATTGTTTTCGAGTGAGGAAATGTCCTGTCTCGACAAAAGATGCAACGGAGCCAGGCCTTCATCGTTCTGAGAATTGACGTCGGCGTGATGTTCAAGTAGTATCCGTGCCACCTTGTGCTCTCCGTTGACCACTGCCAGATGAAGTGGTGTCCAGAGATCTTCGCGCCGAGCATTCACATCTGCGCCACGTTCAAGTAGAAACTGCACCGTGTCGAGAGTCACTTCGTTGAACCGTATTATTTTGTGAAGGGCAGTCTCTCCTTCCCTTCCGCGAACGTCAACGGCCCCACCGTGCTCCAGTAGGAGCCCCGCAATCCGGAGTTGTTTTCTACACAGCGCTGCAACCAGCGGAAAGCCGTAAAAGCCTCCAATAGCGTTGACATGCTGAGGGTGTTTGATGACGAGGTGTTTAGTAAGGTCGTAGAACCCACAAAGCGCAGCGTAATACAGAGGATTGGGCATCTCCCCTTGCGACGTCCCGTCTGACTGTCGGTCCATATCGTATGTCTTGATCCACGCAGCGAAATGTGGTCTATCCGGATCGAACAGGGACTTCATCCCAACCTCCACGATCGATGCGACGTCCTCGAATTGGGCATGCGCAACCCAGTATTGCGCCGCGTATCTGGCCAGAGGAGAACCCTTAAGGCTCTCGTCGATATTATCTTCTGAGTGGAGAAGAAATCCGAGACAGACTTGCGCGAGCGTGGTGTGCGCGAGTCTGGGAAGAATGTGAAATTGGGAAATATCTCCGGATGAGGATGCGAGATGATTCGACATCAAGAATTCTTTGACGGATAGGTGAGAAAACTGGACCACCCGAGAATCCCCGTCGTTGACGATGGTAATCAGACTTGAGCATGCGGACAGTAAAGCCTCTTCTTGGTTCTCCGGCCGTCGGTCAACCTCGAACGTCGGAATTACGCTCTCGGCCCCATGAAAGTCAAATGCGAGAATTTCGGCGAGTTCCTCGACACGAAGAGGCCGGATTGAAACCGCAAGGCAGTGAAGGAGGCGGCGAGCATGCTCTCGGTTGTCCTCGTTGATATTTCCCAGTACGCGTCCGTAAGTCTCGTCCAAGTTCTTCGGTAACCTTTCGAGAGCCCCTCGCACATCTGGTCCGACGGATCGCCGCAGTGTCTCGAGCTGACAGAATGCCCATTGGAACCTACACGATACGTGATAAGTGAACCTATCGGTGAGAAGAAAGAGGTCCCCACATTCCGTCCGCCCTGTCAGAGAGCTCGTCGACGACCAGTTTCTTATCCTCCTCCCGCAACTTCTGTAAGTTCTCATCCAAGGACACGACAGAGCCCACGTAGATAGCGATATCTCCCTTCCGCCCACTTTGTCCGTGAAGTGAAACCGCATTAACGGCCAATGGCTCGAGTTTAGTTTGGAGGTCGACCTCCGGGCGGCTAGTAACACAAAGATGCAAATTTGGATGGCGCATTGAAGCAAGACCCTTCACAACGTCGAGGATTGATTCTCGTTGGTTTGGGAACCCGGGAGTGTCGTAACATTCGTCGAGTGCGTCAATGATGATGAAAACTGGGGGTTCAACAGCGACTATGAGCACCTGCTTCAGACAGTCCATCAAGGCGTCATTGCTGGGCTGTTGAATGCCATTCTCGTGCGTCAAATAAAGACGGTAGATTATGTTGGAACAGGTGTCGGAGTATTCCAAAAGCTGGACTAGGATAGAGATAATAAAATTGCGAACGTTTTGCTTTTCTTTGTCTCGAAAATCGAAGTAGTAATACGCCAACGTAGCCATTCCTGCGTAGCGCAAATTCATGATGTGTTGAACGATGGATGAACTGGTGGCAACGTGAGTACCGCTACCGGAGATAACAATTGAATCGGGAGACAACGAACCAAAGAATAGTCTTCCCAGAGCCCGCTACGTAGATAGGGAAGCTATCAGTCGTTTGAGCTGCGAAATATGACAGGGAACGCACATTTTCCGTGAACCCAAAGAAGGGAACCATTTGACAGCCAATCTTGGAATACATCGGCCCCGAAGAACCACACGGACGCTACATTATGGTAGACCTTGCACGCGGTGTTGTGGTTCGTCGACGGGTCTGGCGGAGAGAACCATTTTCGAATATCCAGTCCTTTCTGAATCCCTGTGGCCAAATTTCAGTGCCCACACTGCAAGACATGAAAGCGGCAGGTCACGAACACGTTATCTCGTTAATATTTCTCAACATGCCAAGCTCGCTTTCTTGGCATCTAGTCAGACAAAGGTTCATTGTAATGTCGGCACCTGATCGAGAAGGTTGCGTACTGTCTTTGAGCGCAC
>WITN01000517.1:0-62807 GCA_015025155.1 Lactarius quietus
AGAGCCTCGTGTCGCTGTCGTATCGCGACTGTTATTCTCCTTGCCAGTTCTCCGGAGGATCCAGCCCTGTAGATGCAGAACATTCCAAAATATTTCACAATTCGTGTTTGCGCTCCCTCACCGCGCCGTTTCTTTGCGTCTTCGACACCATCTACCCTTTAACACTCAAATGCCCGCATCCCCGTCGGCCCAGCCACGCACACTTCTGCGTTGCCTTTTGAGACTATCACCCTCACAAGCGTGTTTAAGGTACCCTTGCCGCTCTTGGCTTGAGGTAGAGCATGCAAAGCGTAGCACCCACGCACAACCAAGGCCATCGATATAGCACCCGCCGTGAGGCGACTTGGTGTTGAAAGCTCGCGTACCAGCACAGTGCGGGCAGCGAGACAACAGAAAGCAGACCGCACGGCCCCGGACGGGTTTTTATCGTGGTTGGATCGAAGGTTGGGTTACGGCGACTGGCTGTGTTCGTAGGTCTGTGTCTGTCATCGCGTGATTCTGATACCCACGACGTCAAGGGGTGCTTACCCAAGTTTGTAGGGAAGGCCCATACGATCAAAACTCTTATTGAGGCTTACCTCCCAATCGTCCTGGTCTACATTCCTTGACCTTTTCCTGCTTCACTCTCATCGGAAGGTATGCGCGCCGAGGACGGCATTGAATACAGGCATATAACATTTTCATTTGTATGGATTAACGCGATCTGCGTGCCGTCAACATCGCGCAACATCATCTCGGCCCCATTATTTCTCCCAATCGAAAGAGGTACGGCTGGGAGTTGTCCACAAGCTCGCACCAAAACTCCGAAAACTACCGATAATCAGCTCGCGGCAAGCTACCGCCGTCACGTGACGGAATGAACGAATAATTAAGTGCAAACGCACCACGTTGCTTATCGATGTATGCAGGCCGCGCACAAATGATGTGCTTTCTCCCCTAACGGTGTCGGGCGAAATTATAGTCAGACTAATCTCAGTCGACATGAAGTTAACATACAGGCTAGGCACTGGGTGCCAGCAATCAAATACTGTAGGTTGATAGCATGCGGTGTGGACTTCTTTGAGTAAACTGCCTTTCCGGCAGAGGGATGAAGCTATACAGCGCTGTCTGGGGAAAGGGAACAGACCAGCGCGTGGCACGGGGTAAAAGTGATGTGATGGATTCAAGGTATACTACGGGACAGCGAGGATCAAGCACATTATGATGCACTAGAGAATCGAGGGAAATTCAACTGCGGCAAAAAAGGAAAAGAGAGAAAATGCGTATAAGTTAAGCAGAGAGTGGGGAGGCACGAAGTGATTCTCGATCGAAAATGAGGGTTCTTGAGTCCGCAGCGAGGTCGCGAAGGGCGAGTGCGGCCACCCGGAGGGATCTGATGAGCGTCGGAGTCACAAGGCCTCATTATAGAACCTTTGCTATTTAGTTGGTGAGGCGGGCGAGCGAAAAGAAAACGGCACAGGAGTTTCAAAGCAACGAAGCAGAAGGAGGACATGGGGACATGGGGTAGGTGGCAGTACGGGAGAAAGAGAAAATGAGCACGTGCCGCCGTGTTCGTCCGCTCAAAGGCCTTCGTCGTGCCTCGCTCGGCAATGACCGGGCGCAGGGTTCAAGTCGCACTTACAGAGGTGGAGAAACGCCATGGAGACAGCATGTGCCATCGTTAAATTGAGCGGGTTGTTAAGGTATGCGACGGCCTGTAAATGGTATCCTGGTAAAAGCAAGGAAAGTGAGACAGAAACTTGGACAGAAAGCCCAGCAACAACCTCCGGGTACGGGAGTTTCCGAAATGCTAAATGATCCAATACGTCTAAGCCTGGACGATCTCTGCGTAGTGAGCCAGTCTTCGTTACAGAGACTCTTCGAGTTGTAAGTAATGCGTTGATCAACTCAAGCGTTCTCAAGCGTCTATCGTTCAGAGGATGACATGGTGACACGTAGGATCAAATTCGATCAAAACGTGGAAGCAAACGTGGGAGATCGGGAAGGATCGCGTGAGAGACCTTTTTTAGGCACAACTGCTAGTCTGTTGTCCTGCACGCTGTGACCACTCATTGCGTCGAACCGTTTCCCGACCTCGAATACACCGTCCCTCTCATTCTAGTAAACCATGTCGAACTTTCAATCGATTCTCGACGCCGTTGATAAATACGCTGAACAGACTGGGATAAATCTGAAGGAAAATCCGTTCACCGACAAGGTCAAAAGCTGCGACTCTCCCGGCGCCGTCCTCATTTTTCTTCAGGACAACTTGAAGGCGTTCAAAGACTTTCGGGACAAAAATCGGAGGTTCATCGAATGCATTAGCCCAGTTGTACAATTCGTTCACGCCTTCTCTGGAATGTTTGGTGTGGCCACCAGTCTGGTGAGTCGCGAACAGTCATTTCGCTGCCGATTTTTTAATGCTCTTTCTCTACAAGACACCGATCCAACCTGCTCAACTCATTTTCGTCGGAATCGATGTTCTCTTCACTGTGCGTGCCTTCCTTCTTCGCTGGCTGAGCGATCTGATAGTCGGATGTCGTTAGGCCGCGGATGGAGTAAGCGCCAGCTATGACGCCCTCCTCGAACTCTTCGAATGCATCGGAAACTTCCTTAAACGCCTTCATATTTATTCTGAGATCCCCTTGGACACTCTGATGAAGGATATAGTCGCGAAGATCATGATCGAGTTGATCTCTATACTCGCTCTAGCGAAAAAACAGATCGGTAGAGGGCGACTCAGTAAGCAGCGTCCTGCTATAATCGTAGGCGACTACCTCTGAACGTGTTGCAGAGCAATTCGCGAAGAAGCTGTTGGGGGACAGCGAGATCGAGACGATATTGAGGAGATTGGACCGACTCACGCAGGATGAGGCCCGTATGACTGTGGCGCAGACCTTGGCGATCGTTCACGGTCTTTTGGATAATATGAAGGTGGTCATGGACGGTGAGTGAGGTTTCCTAGCGAATTCAATGCATCTAATCAGGCTGCTGTGCGTGTAGGTGGCGAGGTGTCAACGAGTGCGATCCGACAGACTTTGGGTACGTATTGCCATTTTGCGGGAATCAGTGTTGTCTGGTCTCACGAGAAATGCTAGTTGCCATGCAAGAGGTCGCGAACGAGCTTAACAAAATGAAGCGTACGTCCTCTCGTCCGTTGTCAGAACCGTGGGTGGTGAACGGCTTCAACAGGCGACCAGTTACAGAAGGATGCTAGAAGCTGGGTCTCACCTCCGGACCGTCTAAAAATCACGTCATTGCACGGGAATACACTCCGGTGATCTGCCGTGTGGTTCACTAGAGGTCGCACATTCAAGAACTGGGATCTGATCGGCGGTCTCCTTTGGGTACATGGTAAACGTGAGTTTTCCTGAGCTACCCCTACCTTTGTTTTTCGACCATTGAGGGAAACATGTGACTAGCTGGATCGGGAAAGAGTATCCTTTGGTAAGTGCCACATACACCTTCTCGTTAAATCCCCTTGACACCTGTCGACCAGTTCCAGATCATTCAACAGGCCACTACGCTCTGCGACGAGGGACTAGGCTTAGTGGCATATTATTACTTCGACTTTAGAGACGCTGCCAAGCAGGACGTCCGTGGATTGCTATCATCCCTCGTCATCCAACTCTGCGCCAAGTCAGATCTTTGCTCCAACATTCTTTCTTACCTATTTTCTAAACACGATGTCGGATTGCGCTTGCCGGACAACGACACCCTCACCCATGTCTGAAAGAAATGCTCGAGCTACCAGGGCTTCCCCCAGTCTATTCATCATTGACGCTCTCGATGAGTGCCCCGACTCGTCTGGGTACCATCTCCACGGGAACTCGTGCTTGACCTCATAGAGGACCTTGTCCAGTCAGATCTTCCTACCTTCGGATCTGCGTCATGAGCCGTCCGAGATCATATAGAGGAGGTACTTGGGTCATTGGTATCCTATTCAGTTTCTCTTCACGACGAAGACGGACAAAAGAAAGATATCATGGACTACATCATTTCGACGGTCCAGTCAGATAGAAAGATGCGAAAATGGAGAGCGGACGATAGCGACTGGTTATCGATGCACTCACTCAGAGGGCTGACGGAATGTAAGTGGCTATTTTATTATTTCTGTTTGCAACGATTTTAATTCATCACAGGTTCCGATGGGTCTTCTGCCAGATTGAGACGTTGCGCGGCTGTTTCCCCCCGACTTTACGGCGGGCTCTCGACGAATTACCTAAAACGTTGGACACAACATACGAGCGGATCTTGCTATGCATTGACAACGCGAAACGCGAATTTGCCTACCGCCTTTTACAGTGTCTTGCAGTCTCCATACGCCCGCTTCGCGTCGAAGACTTGCAGAAGTTCTTGCCGTTCGACTCGACGAAGGAGAGGGTTCGGAATATCATTCCGACTGGCGCCCCGAGATTCACGTCAAGCTGTATTTTCCGCCTGCTCCAGTCTAATCACGATCGTTAATGTCGAAGGATCACCAGTCGTTCAGTTTTCACACTTCTCCGTGAAAGAATTCCTGATGTCGTCCCGCCTCGCCAGCGCAGGGAACATCTTTCTCTCTACCACATCCTCCCTCATCCCGCCCACGTCTTTATTTCCCGAGCTTGCCTTACCGTCCTTCTCAGTCTCGGTGAAGATGTTGATAAGAGCGCAGTAGAACAACGACCATTCGCGATCTACGCGGCTCGTTACTGGGTTGATCATGCCAAGTTCGAAGGCGTCTCGTCGAATATCCAGGATCTGATGGAACTTCTGTTCGACCCAGACGGGCCTCACTTTGCGAGATGGGTCTGGATATACGACTCTGATCGTCCCTGGCAAGGGCCACTGCCAACGATTCGACCAACGCATCCAGAGGCAATGCCATTGTATTACGCTGCACTTTGTGGTTTCCGCACCCTTGTCGAACACGTCATCGAACCCACCAGACGGACGTTAATGCCAGTGGCGGGGACCACGGGACCGCATTAAACGCTGCACTTGCCAAAGGAGAGCTTGAGATTGCTCGGACGTTACTTCAGAATGGCACGAATGTGAATGCCTTGGATCCCTCAGGCGAAAGTTCGTTGCGTAGAGCAACAGAAGCTCGTCGTCGTGCTGTAGTGGAATTGTTACTCGAACATCAAGCAGATGTTAACTTCAACCCAGGCGATATGCGTGGGACTTCGCTGCACGTGGCGGCTCGGAGTGGGGAACTAGATATTTGTCAGCTACTACTGAAGTATGGGGCAGACGTAGCATCGAAAACGAGCCAGGGGTTCACGTCATTGCACGTGGCGTCCCAAATTGGACATCTCGGCATCGTCCAGGAATTACTTGACCACGACGCCGATCCCAATGACCAAGCAAACGACCATCGACTTCATTGCATATGGCTTCATCGGCGGGACACCTCCAGATTATCGAATTGCTAGTCCGACACGGTGCAGGGCTGGACAAAACGAATGTGAACCAAGAAACATTACTACATGTAGCATCTCGTTTTGGGCGTCTCAACGTCGCCGTCTTCTTACTCGAGCAAGGCGCGAACTCGTTGTCCCAAGACAAGGACGGTGACATGCCGTTGCACAATGCCTCACGACACGGCTATCTCGATTTCGTGAAGATATTTCTCGAGCGTGGTGTGGACGTCAACGCGCGAAACGCAAACGAGGAGACTCCATTAGATCTCGCGTCGTGCCATGGGAACCTTGACGTTGCTCGCTTCCTGATCAATTATGGAGCGGATGTGAGCTGCTACAATAAGGAAGGCTGGACTCCTCTCCATACAGCAGCGCGAAACGGCCAAATCAACATTGTACAGCTCTTGCTCGACCATGGTGTTGACGTCCAGGTGCGAAATGGGGAACATGCAACTCCATTGATGCTGGCGTCGACCGGCGGACATGTAGAGGTTTCACGATTTCTGATTGAACATAAAGCCGATGTGAACTCCACCAGTAATCCTGGAGGCTGGACACCGCTGCATTTTGCATCACGCTACGGTCACGCCAACGTCGTGCAACTGTTACTTGACCATGGGGTTGATGCGAATTCCCAGAAAGAGAACCTCTGGGCTCCACTCCATCTCGCTTCAGCCAGTGGACATCTCCAAGCTGCAGAATTACTAGTCGGGCGCGGCGCAGAAGTTGATGTGCGGAATGTGGATCAGGAGACTCCTTTATATCGTGCATCGGGAAACGGGAAACTTGAGGTCGCGCGCCTGTTAATCAAGAGCGGCTCAAATGTCAATTCACAGGACAATCGGGGCTGGGCTTCACTGCACTCAGCTGCATGGAATGGACATCTCAGTCTCGTGGAACTTCTCATTGACTCGGGCGCAGACGTCAACATGCGGAACAGTACGGGAAAACACCTTTCGATCTTTCCCGGGAAAACGGAAAGATCGACGTTGCTAGCTTCATAGCGAGGGTATGTGGGCTGGACATCGTTAGTCCGACCGCACCAGGAGCACGGTTACAAGACGTTTACCCTGACGAGATTGTGGAGGCACAACTGGACGACGGCGATGCAACTAATGATGGGGACAGCCAATCTTTGCATAACGCATGGGTCAACGGACGCATTGACATGGTCCAGAAACTACTTGATCGCGGTGCAGATGTCAACGAACGGAACGAACTGCTTGAGACACTCTTAAACCTGGCGTCGCAGCACGGGCAACTCGAACTAGCGAGGACACTAATTAGAAACGGTGCGGATATAAATTCTCGAGACACCTTTGGTTGGACTCCGTTGCACAGAGCAGTACGGTTTGGTCACCTCGATGTTGTTCTGTTGTTGCTCGACAATGACGGCGATATACACGCCACGCAACGGAAGGGTTACACTGCATTGCACCTCGCATCGGGCAATGGGTACCTCGAAATTTCACGGGTTCTTCTTGAACGGGAAGCAAATGTACAAGTGCGGAATGTGTACGGGAGGACACCTTCTCAAGAAGCACTAACATACGGATTTCTGGAGGTTGCGCAGCTGTTGTCAAAGTATGACATCGGTGGAGTATAGGGATTCGACGAATGAAGGACCGATACCTAGGTGTAGACTAGATTGTATGTAGACTTTGGACTAGATACTGTAATTGAAGACTCCCTCAGTGCCATTTTCCTAACGCAACAGCGACAGGATCGCACACTGGCAGCGGTCCGTTATAAAACATGAGATCATTGCGACTCGTGCTACGAAGATGATGTCATACAAATCCTATTTTTCTGATTGCTTACTAGAACTTAAAGTTGATTTCGATTGGTGACCGGTTTTCGAAATTACAAGACCCGCTTCGAAGCACTGAGGTTTGGGGCTGGTTCCTTTGTGATTAGTGATGGTAAAGCAGCCAATGTTCAGCCATCAATACCATCATTGATGAGTCAGCCGACAAGCAAACTCTTTCATCACTCATGGGCCAACTGACGTCGGCCGAAATCGGAGATTCTTACCATGTTCATGGGCCAGCCGATGTCGGCTCGGAGTTTTTGCTCATTTGGGAAATAGCTCCAAAGCACTCTTTCTGGAGATTGGTCCAGATAAATGTTTCTGAAGTTTGCTCCGGAGTTACTGGAGTTTGCTCCAGAGTTGCTGGAGATTACTCTCAAATTACCGGAGATTACCCCAGAGTTGCCGGAGTTTACTCTGGAGTTACTGGAATTTGCTCTGGAGTTGCTCAAGTTCACTCAAGAGTTGCTGGAGTTTACTCTGGAGTTACTGGGGTTTACTTTGGAGTTACTGGAGTTTATCCTGCAGTTACTCAAGTTTGCTCTGGAGTTGCTGGAGTTTACCTTGGAGTTGCTGGAGTTCACTCTGGAGTTGCTGGAGTTCACTCTGAAGTTCCTGGAGTTCACTCTGGAGTTCCTGAAGTTCACTCCAGAGTTGCTGGAGTTCTCTCCGGAGTTGCTGGAGTTTACCCTGGAGTTGCTGGAGTTTACCTTGGAGTTACTGGAGTTTACTCCGGAGTTCCTGGAGTTCACTCCGGAGTTACTGGAGTTTACTCTCAAGTTGCTGGAGTTTACTGTGAAGTTCCTGGAGTTCACTCTGGAGTTTCTGGAGTTCCTGGAGTTCACTCTGGAGTTACTGGAGTTTACTCCAGAGTTGCTGGAGTTTACTCCGGAGTTGCTGGAGTTCACCCTGGAGTTGCTGGAGTTTACTCTGGAGTTTGCTCCAGAGTTGCTGGAGTTTACCCTGGAGTTGCTGGAGTTTACCTTGGAGTTACTGGAGTTTACCCTGGAGTTACTGGAGTTTACTCCAGAGTTGCTGGAGTTTACTCTGGAGTTGCTGGAGTTTACTCTGGAGTTGCTGGAGTTTACCCTGGAGTTCCTGAAGTTTACATTGGAGTTCCTGGAGTTTACCCTGGAGTTCCTGGAGTTCACTCCAGAGTTACCGGAGTTTACTCTGGAGTTGCTGGAGTTCACTTCAGAGTTGCTGGAGTTCTCTCCATAGTGACTGAGTTTACTCCAGAGTTACTGGAGTTTACCCTGCAGTTACTGGAGTTTACTCTGGAGTTGCTGGAGTGTACTCTGGAGTTGCTAGAGTTTACCCTGAAGTTCCTGGAGTTTACATTGGAGTTACTGGAATTTGTTCCAGAGTTGCTGGAGTTTACTCTGGAGTTACTGGAGTTTACCTTGGAGTTACTGGAGTTTTCTCTGGAGTTGCTGGAGTTTACTCTGGAGTTACTTGAGTTTTACTCCAGAGTTATTGTAGTTTACTCCAGATTTACTGGAGTTTGCTCTAGAGTTACTGTAGTTTGCTCTGGAGCAATGTTACTGGACATTGCTCAGAAGGAATGTTTCAACAATCCCCCTGGATGATGCATTTTGGCACACCTCACCTGGCTGACACAAACATGCAAAAGCATAACACTGCACTGCAAGGTATTATTACACATCACCTATATTCCTACTATAGCCCCTATCATTCTATTTCATCTCTTATTTTCCTGTTGTGTTTCAAGTACAAATGCAGACATATCTGACTCCACATTGCAATGTACACCTATCTTTTTTATTTTGCAGTTAAGTCTTGACCTATTTTGTTTTATGTTGTATGATAACATATTAACTATGTATCTATTTTGTATAGAAACCCTCCTGTAAAAGCAGATAAATATTGTTGTCTTCTGTTCTTTTCATCTCATAGTGTGCTCATTCACTCAAACCCATTGTGCTTTCTCACCTTCTCCACTGCTTCAATACCTACACTCACCTCCATGCACACTGTTCATCATCTCAGGACTCCTTGTGCATGTTATAGGGGCTCTTTCAGACTAGCACTCCCTGTGTGCACTTTAGCACTCCTTGTGCACACTTGTGCACACCCCTACCCATTCTCACACACCTCTTGAACACTTGCACACCACTTTAAAACCTCTGCACACATTTGTGCACAGCTTTGCACACCTAAGAACTTCTCTGCACACACCTGGGCACACACCTGGGCACATGTGCACATCTCTGAAACTTCTGTACACACACATGCACATCTCTGACATGTGCACCATTCTGCACTGCCAGGCAACATCTGCACACTGCTACACATCACCCCAGTTGATAAGGTCAACTTTTGAACACGCTGCTCAAACCTTATCACCAGACCGATTTCTCTGCAAGGATTTGCTCAAGAGATTTTACTAGAGTATTTTCTTAGGAGTAATTCTTCTAGAGTTGTTAATTTTGCTGGAAGTGTTTCTATAGAGTGATTTCTCTTGAGTTGCTTCACTACAGGAATTACCTTGTGGTTGTGCCTCCAGAGACATTACTCTGGAGTTCTTTCTCTGGAACAGTTGATCTGGAATTATTTCTCTGGATTGCTTTCTCCAGAGTGGCCACTGTGGAGTGATTTCCCTTGAGTTGTTTATCCAGAGTGATTTCTCCAGAATTGCTTCTCTGGAGAAATTACTTCAGATTTGTTTCTCCAGAGACATTACTCCAGAGTTGCTTTTCTGGAATGATTGCTCCAGAGTTGTTTGATTGCCCTGGAGTTGTTTCCCCAAAGGAAATACTCTGCAGTTGATTTATCAGAGGAATTACTTCAGAGTTGTTTCCCTGGAGTAATTCTTCTGTAATAATTCTTCCAAACCATTGTTTTGGAACAATTATTCTGGGCAGACTGCTCCAGAAAGAGAGCACTGGAGTGTAGACCTTGTCTTCAGTGACTCCAGAGTAAACTCCAGCAACTCCAGAGTGAACTCCAGTAACTCCAAGGTAACCTCCAGCAACTCTGGAGCAAACTCCAGTAACTCCAAGGTAAACTCCAGCAACTCCGGGGTAAACTCCAGTAACTCCATAGTAAACTCCAGGAACTCTGGAGTCTGGAGTGAACTTCAGGAGCTCCAGGAACTCTGGAGTAAACTCCAGCAACTCTGGATTTACTCCAGCAACTCTGGAGTAAACTCCAGCAACGCCGGAGTGAACTTCAGCAACTCCAGAGTGAACTCAAGGAACTCCAGAGTGAACTCCAGGAACTCGAGAGTGAACTCCAGCAACTGTAGAGTGAGCTCCAGCAACTCCAGGGTAAACTCCAGCAACTCCAGGGTAAACTCCAGCAACTCCAGGGTAAACTCCAGCAACTCCAGAGCAAACTCCAGTAACTCTGGAGTAAACTTCTGTAACTCCAGGGTAAACTCCAGGAACTCCAGAGTAAACTCCAGTAACTCCAGGTTAAACTCCAGGAACTACAGGGTAAACTCCAGCAACTCCGGAGCAAACTCCAGTAACTCTGGAGTAAACTTCAGTAACTCCAGGGTAAACTCCAGTAACTCCAGTTTAAACTCCAGCAACTCCAGAGCAAACTCCAGTAACTCTGTAGTAAACTTCAGTAACTACAGGGTAAACTCCAGTAACTCCAGAATAAACTCCAGGTACTCCAGAGTGAACTCCAGTAACTCCAAGATAAACTCCAGGAACTACAGGGTAAACTCCAGCAACTCCGGAGCAAACTCCAGTAACTCTGGAGTAAACTTCAGTAACTCTGGAGTAAACTCCAGTAACTCCAGGGTAAACTCCAGCAACTCTGGAGTAAACTCCAGCAACTCTGGAGTAAACTCCAGCAACTCTGGAGTAAACTCCAGCAACTCTGGAGTAAACTCCAGCAACTCTGGAGTAAACTCCAGCAACTCTGGAGTAAACTCCAGCAACTCTGGAGTAAACTCCAGCAACTCCAGAGTAAACTCCAGTAACTCTGGCGTGAACTTCAGCAACTCCAGGGTAAACTCCAGCAACTGCGGAGCAAACTCCAGTAACTCTGGAGTAAACTCCAGTAACTCCAGTGTAAACTCCAGCAACTCCAGAGCAAACTCCAGTAACTCTGGAGTAAATTCCAGCAACTTCAGGGTAAACTCCAGTAACTCCGGAGTAAACTCCAGCGACTCCAGAGTAAAGTCCAGCAACTCCGGAGTAAACTCCAGCAACTCCAGAGTAAACTCCAGCAACTCTAGAGTGAACTCCAGCAACTCCGGAGCAAACTCCAGTAACTCCAGAGTGAACTTCAGCAACTCCAGGGTAAACTCCAGCAACTCCGGAGTGAACTCCAGTAACTCTGGAGTAAACTCCAGTAACTCCAGTTTAAACTCCAGTAACTCCAGAGCAAACTCCAGCAACTCCGGAGTGAACTCCAGCAACTCCGGAGCAAACTCCAGTAATTCTGGAGTAAACTTCAGTAACTCCAGGGTAAACTCCAGCAACTCCGGAGTAAACTCCAGTAACTCTGGAGTAAACTCCAGTAACTCCAGAGTAAACTCCAGTAACTCCAGTTTAAACTCCAGCAACTCCACAGCAAACTCCAGCAACTCCAGGGTAAACTCCAGTAACTCCAGAGTAAACTCCAGCAACTCCAGAGTGAACTCCAGCAACTCCGGAGCAAACTCCAGTAACTCTGGAGTAAACTTCTGTAACTCCAGGGTAAACTCCAGTAACTCCAGTTTAAACTCCAGCAACTCCAGAGCAAACTCCAGTAACTCTGGAGTAAACTCCAGCAACTCTGGAGTGAACTCCAGCAACTCCAGAGCAAACTCCAGTAATTCTGGAGTAAACTTCAGTAACTCCAGGGTAAACTCCAGCAACTCCGGAGTAAATTCCAGCAACTCCGGAGTAAACTCCAGCAACTCCAGAGTAAACTCCAGCAACTCTGGCATGCACTCCATCAACTCCAGAGTAAACTCCAGCAACTCCAGAGTAAACTCCAGCAACTCTAGAGTGAACTCCAGCAACTCTAGAGTGAACTGCAGCAACTCCAGAGCAAACTCCAGTAACTCCAGAGTGAACTTCAGCAACTCCAGGGTAAACTCCAGCAACTCCGGAGCAAACTCCAGCAACTCCGGAGTGAACTCCAGTAACTCCAAGGTAAACTCCAGCAACTCCAGGGTAAACTCCAGCAACTCTGGAGCAAACTCCAGCAACTCTGGAGTGAACTCCAGCAACTTCAGAGTGAACTCCAGCAACTCCAGAGCAAACTAGATTGACCTCCAGCAACTCCAGAGTAAACTCCAGTAACCTCCAGTAACTCCAGGGTAAACTCCAGGAACTCAAGAGTAAACTCCATCAACTCTGGAGCAAACTCCAGTAACTCCAGAGCAAACTCCAGAAACATTTCTCTGGAGCAATCCCAGAAAGAGTGCTTCGGAGTTATATCCCAAATGAGCAAAAACTCCGAGCCGATGTCGGCTGGCCTATGAACATGGTAAGATTCTCCAATTTTGGCCGACATCGGTTGGCCCATGAGTGATGAAAGAATTTGCTCGTCGGCTGACCCATCAATGATGGTATTGATGGCTGATCATTATGTGGGTAAAGTTCGGTTCCGAACCTCGGTCCGAACCCGAACCGGACCGAACCGGACCCCAATTTGTGGTTCGGGTTCAGGTGCAGCCCCGAACCAGACCATCGGTTCCGTTCGCGGTTCGGCCTCTCTCCAAACCCCTCCAAACCTGTATTAACCGGGTTCGAACTGAACCTCACGTTTTTTTGAAAGTGAAAATATATTGGAGGATTCCAAGATTTAATCTAGAACTGTACGGAATACTGTATGTGCACTAGTCGTCTGAGTTGAAAGTCCTTGAGTGTGTGGGAATTTGTGTGGCGACACGTGACCTTGTGCGACCTTATCGATATCGTTTTTGCTATCGATTGACCTTCTCCTCCTCCTCGCGTCCTCTCCTCCCCATCCTGTTGGTATTGCAGCACAATCTACTTGCTGTACTATGTCAAGAAAGAGGATCATCAAGATGTCCTCTTCGATTGTGCCGTCCAGCAGCATCGTGTTCTCCAGTTGGTGCTGCAAGATGTCTCCTCGATTGTGCCTTCATTCTCACCTTTCACGGTCTTTCCCCCTTTCCGTGAGTGTCCTGTCCTCCATGGATATGCTGTCACGGTTGACATCGTTCGGACTAATGGATCAGCAGGATGACAAGTATTCGGAGTTTGGGACGCTTACTATATGGTTATGACTACGATAGTAAGCCTCTATTAGTCATGGACACTTACACGTCGCCAGCACTTGGGCTTGCCGGTGTTTCAGGTATTTGTATTACTTACGATGACTCGATACTAGTAGCACTGTACTAGGGTTTGGACTTCTAAGCTGCGCTTTAAAGCCAGCGAGTAACTGTATATAAACCGCTCAGTAAAGACCGAGGCTCTCTAGCTTGGTCTTCTTGAATCATCACCAGTTCGCTCTATACTAGTACCTTGGGTACTAAGTGATCTGATCGTCTTATCCTTGTGGACTTAGTCCCTCGTGATCATCCAACTACTCTTGGAGTACCCTAGTGTCTTAGTGACCTAGTGGACCAGACAAACAATACATCATCGTCATTACTTGTCACGCACTAGTAACTGCATAAGTCAGGCCAGCGTTAGTGATAACGCTACATTAAGACCAAGCTTACATTGTGGCGTCGCAAGAAACAACAGCAAGTCGGTGGATGACATTTGGAGAACCAATAATTTGGTACTCACGACAAGGAACGTGAACCGTTCCACAACGATTCACTAAAAGTGCAGCGTGGACAACAGTTGATGATCAAGAAGGATATTATGCAAGAGACGGAGAAGATGTAGTCCTTTACCCAGTTGAGTTTGACAACAATCACCTTTGTTGGGTGGAACTACAGTGGTTTGAAAGGGCCCGTGAATGGGAAGGTCGAAGAATTGCACCTCCCTCCTACGGATTGGACATACTTGTAAACAAACTAACAAGATCCGAAGCACAATCACTTGGAGTGGAAGTACCTCCATCTCCTACTACCATTCCCTCAGAACCAGACACAAACTACGAACCTCTTGTCAACGAACCAGAACCTATCGAGATACAAGAAACACAACCTATAGTTGAACAACTAGCAAGAATCACCAAACATCTGCACATCAGCCCACAAATGACCACGCAAACGGAGTGTGTCAATCCGGTGGCAGGAAGGGTGCTCACACTTGATGAATTAGCAGATTTACGAATTGCAGGGTCAGATAGACCAGATCCTCCTGATCATGACCCCTTCCCAGGAAGAGGGTTTCCCCTCCATATCCCACAAAACTGGCAACCACAAGAAGGTGGACCACCTAGGGAACTACCAAATGAAGGACTGCCAGGAGGAAGAGGAGGAGAAGGAGGAGGAGGATTCCCAGGACCGCCAGGAGGAGGAATGCCGCAAGGAGGACCACCAGGTGCGGGACCACCAGGAGGAGGAGGATTCCCAGGACCGCCAGGAGGAGGAGTACCTGGACCCCATAGCGACAAACTATGGGGGAACGCACCAACTATATTTACAGGAGATCAATCCAAGATTGAAGAGTTCCTCCTTCAATGGGAACTATACGAATGGATCAATATCAACAAGCCTATGATGGTGGTACCATTTCAGAAAGCTATGTTATTCCTCACCTATGTGCAAGGTCCCCATGTCACTGAATGGGTAGGATCCATAAGTGCATGGATGCGACTTCAAGTCCAAGTCAACCACATTGACCCCAATAACCAATGGTTGTGGGATAGCGTCATGTTGTCGTTCAAACGGCAATTCCACGACACGTTGAGAGAAGAGAGAGCTCGAGCAGAGCTCAGACGAGGAGTTAAGATGGAAAAGCAAGATATTGACGCATATGTGGCTCAATTCAAAAATCTAGTCCGTCTTGCTGGTTATTGAGTAGATGAACCACTGGTGGTCGAACTATTTGCTGAAGGACTCCCTTGAAAACTATACGAAAGTTCGTATACATTGGACAGACCACAGACGTAAGAAGAATGGTGCAACAGCAGTATCCAGCAACACGGAGAATGGATCCACATGCAGAACAAGTTCAACCAGTCCAAAAATCAATCCACCATGTCTCGCTGGCCAAAGGCGTTTCAAACGCCACATGGATCAAACGCCATGGACACATCTGCAGATTGCACAAGGGCAAGAGGATGCCTGGCAAATGCAGAACAAGTTTTAGAACAGGATCAAAGGGGACAATCGCCCCGACAACAATTCATGAGGCAAGGACGCCCTCCCTTCCAACCACGAGAAGGATTTTTGAGGAGACGTCAACCTCCTGACTTAAGGGAAGTCATCTGTTATAATTGTCAAAAGAAAGGACACCTCAGCAGAAATTGTACCCAGCCGCGACAACCTCGCAGTAACATGCGGGGCCTTGAAGTAGTAGACGATCGAAGTGAAGCAGGGGACAACCTACACATTGCCCAAATGGTAACAAACGAATGATCTGCAAATCAGCAAAAGGACAATTGGCTCCGAATGGCTGCAAATGAAACTGAGGAATTTAAAGACCTTGCAATGCAGGAGCTTATGGGGAGAAAGGATTTTGGGGATGCCTGAACCCAACGGCCTGGGTGAGGGCATTACATTGTAACTCTGTATACATAACTCACTTCCGTTCCATGCGAATTCCAGTATCCTGCCGAACAAGTTACAACAAGGCCGACATTAGAGCATTAGTGGACTCAGGAGCCACCGACAACTTTATCCACAAACGATTCCTGAAGAAAATGGGACTAGGATCCGTCCTACTATCCCAACCTCGCAGGATGTTCAATATCGATGATACGTCAAATAAAGGGGGGATGATTACCCATTACGTGGATCTACAAGTATTGACAAAAAGGGATCTTAGGACCATGAGATTCCTTGTTACCGATCTTGGACAAGAAGATCTACTTCTTGGATATCCATGGCTCAGCACATTCAAGCCAAAATTCAGTTGGCGACATGGGACAATCGATGAAACCATTCTTCTTATCATTATTACCTCTACATCACCTCAGGTCAACAAAAAAATCATCGCATGGTAACTATCTGAAGAAGACAAAAGCAATATCATCGCCACGTTACAATCTGAGTGCTCAATCAAAGGAGCAGCAACAGAAATGGCCATCGCCGCTGGACCATGCACAAGCGTAACTATCCCTCCTGAATATGACGAATTCGAGAAGGTGTTCAGTGAAGAAGAATCGCATCAATTTCCACCATCACGAGAATGGGATCACATGATCGAGCTCAAGAAAGACACCCCAGACCATATCAATTGCTCCCTCTATGATCTCTCTCTCCGAGAAGATCAGGAAGTGAAAACATTTATTATGGAGCATCTGAAGAAAGGGTATATTAGACCCTCCAGATCACAGTATGCATCACCATTCTTCTTTGTTAAAAAGAAGGATGGAAAACTACGCCCCGTACAGGACTACCGCCGGATCAATCAATTTACCATTCGCAACAATTACCCACTCCCCCTCATTCAAATGCTAATCAAAGATCTTAGCGGTGCTCACATATACACAAAACTCGACGTTCGCTGGGGATATAACAACATCCAAATCAAAGAAGGCAATGAATACAAAGCCGCGTTCAAAACTCCATACGGACTCTTTGAACCAACCGTCATGTTCTTTGGTTTAACTAATTCTCCAGCCACGTTTCAGACGATGATGAATGCTATTTACAAGGACACTATCGCAAAACATGAGGAAAAGGGAACCATTATCCGCGTATACATGGACGACATTGGCATCGCTACGTGTACAAATCTGAACGATCATGTGAATGTGGTCAAAGATGTTCTTGCAGTTGCACAGAAGTACGATCTTTACTTCAAGCCTGAGAAGTGCACCTTCCATGCTGCATCCCTTGATTACCTGGGGGTAATCCTTGAAAAGGGGGTTACACGCATGGACCCCATTAAAATTTCAGGCATCAAGGATTGGCCCACACCAACTAAAGTCAGGGACGTACAATCTTTTCTTGGCTTTTGCAATTTTTATCGCCTATTTATCAGAGGATTTGCATCAATTGCCAAGCCATTGAACAAACTCACAAAGAAAGCAACAGAATGGCATTGGGGAACACAACAACAGCACGCGTTCGACACGTTGAAATGTCGAGTAACAAGCGAACCAGTGCTAACACACCCAGTACTACAAGACCAATTTGAACTAGAAGTAGATGCATTGGGATTCGCGGTGGGAGCGGTACTACTCCAAAAGAAATCTGATGGCAAAAGACATCCCATAGGATACTATTCCGCAATGCTAAATGCCGCAGAACATAATTACGACATTTATGACTTGGAGTTATTGGCCATAGTCAAGGCACTCTGTCATTGGAGACCACTTCTAGCCAGATCCCCACACAAGATCAAGGTTTTCTCCGACCACATGAACCTAAAATACTGGAGAGAACCACAGAAGATCAATAGACATGTGGCAAGGGAAGTACTCGAATTATCAGAATATGACTTGGAGATTCATCACATCAAAGGAATGGCGAACGGACGAGCAGATGCGTTATAAAGATGACCAGACTATGACCAAGGAGAAGAGGACAATGAAAATGTAACTGTATTGCCCGATCACGTGTTTGTCCGAAACACGATGACACAAAGAATGGGAATGCCCAACCATCCACAAGGCGTTTTCATGGTACAGGACATGACTCCAATCAATCCAAGTGACGCACAAGATGAGACGATCCTCTGACCATGGATAGATCCTCATAACCTGAAAAAGGTGAACGGGATATGGTACAAACAAGGGAGACAAGTAGTAACCAAGGGAAGTAAAGAAAAACGAATGATCGCAGAGGCTCATCATGAGCCACCAGTATACGGACACCCAGGCATCAACAAAACAATCAAACTGGTGGAACAAAATTACTGGTGGCCTACGCTATGACCAGACATTACCGCCTACGTACAAGGATGTGCTGAATGTCAGCAACATAAAGTCAATAACCGACCGATCCGGGCATCATTGCAACCCATCTACCCAAAGCCAGAAGCCATGCCATTCAAAACCATAGCGCTTGACTTCATTACCAAATTACCGGTGTCAGATGGATACGACTCTATTCTTACCATAACTGATCACGACTGTATGAAGGCATCCATCTTTATCCCATGTAAAGAAGAAATCAATGCAGAAGAAGTTGCAATGCTGTATCTCAAACACATTTTCATCAGATATGGCCTCCCTACTAAAATTATCAGTGACCGAGATCCCCAATTCACATCAAAGTTCACGAGAGAATTGTGCAAACAATTGGAAATCACACAAAACATTTCTACGGCGTATCATCCTTGCACCGATGGCCAATTGGAAAGGACAAACCAATGGCTTGAACAGTACCTCCGCTTTTGGGTTAATGAGCGACAGGACAATTGGAATTTGTACCTACCCCTAGCGGAGTTCACGCACAACAATTGGCCCAATGAGGCAACAGGGCAGTCTCCATTCTTTCTTCTGATGGGACATCACCCACACGCTGATTGGAAGATAACTCCAAGCCCACTTCCCCAAGTGGCGTTACAACTCAACCAATTCAAACAGGCACAAGAGCACGCCCAACAACAAATAATCAAGGCACAGAAATCGTGGATCAAGCACAAGGATACCCCTAGATTTGGCATTGGGGACCTTGTATGGCTAGAAGGACGTCATCTGAGAACTCATCAACCTAGTGCCAAACTTGTGCCCAAGCGGCATGGACCCTTCAAAATAGCTCAGGTGATGTCCTCAATTAATTATAGGCTGGAACTTCCCACACAGTGGAGCATTCACGACGTGTTTCACATTGATCTTCTCACCCCCTATCGCGAAACTTCCTTTCACGGACCAAATTTCCCAAGACCTCCCCCTGAATTAATCGATGGGGAAGAAGAATATGAGGTTGAGAAGATTCTAGACCAACGGCAATTCGGAAGAGGACGGTGCAAACAATATCTTATCAAATGGAAGGTGTACCCAGACTCGGAGAACCAGTGGGTCAACGCCACTGACGTATATGCTCCCCAAGCCATAGCTGAGTTCCAACATTCTCAAACTCCGCTATCTGCATATATAAACGTCCCTGCTCCTAGTGAAGAGGCCCATCAGTTCTTCCTTTGACAGACAATGACCACTCCCCCCTCTTCTACTACACACAATGACAACTCCTCCTATTATGCCCCCACTATCTCCGCCACAGAGCCCACTGCTGCGGAAGTTGCTGCAGCTTTCCGCATCATTGGACCAGGGGACTTCATCCCCAAGACCCCTGATGTATGTGGATACGACGCTGGAGGACTGGAAGAAGACCAATCGGAGGTGGAGGAGGAAACAACTACTCAAGTCGAGAATATCCTTGTTCCACAAACACTTGTCAAGGTTCCAAGCAGCTCCAACCTCAGTGACGTGGTCTGAGTTTGTGGGAGTTGTAAGCAGACTGCCTTGTCATGTCCAGGCCATCCTGACGACGACTCCTCCCACATCCACTACGACTGCGGACAACTCATCTACAACTGCACATGTAATCACGACCCCGTCCGCATCCCTCTGCTGCCAACGCCTCGATATATCAATGTCGACCCCCCTACCAATGTCATCCTGGACCCCGCAACGTCCTGAGGTATCCACATCCGCGCCACCCTCCAAGCCAGGGAAGAAGACTCAGATAAAGAAAATCAAGATCCCCGCGAAATATTGGGATCCCAAGATGAAGGGGTACCACCTCCTACGAGGAGGTCAAGACGCGGAAGAAGAGCTGGTGTGGGAGCAGCAAAAGAGAGCCCTTGCTTCCCAGACTATCGTGGAGGCGAAGTGCGAGCCGAGCAGCAGCGTGCTCAGGACAAGGCTGACACCCCCGACGGATTCAAACTAAATATTCCCCCTAGATTCATCGCCTTTCACATGACCATCAATAGTCATGTTACAGTTGCCAAGTATATCCATGTGATGCCTGGTAACAACCCCATTGTCTACGGGTGTATGGAGAAAGGGGGGGAAATTCAACAAGGTGAAGTACATGCTGCTCCTGACTTTGACGTGGTGGATAACGACTGCCATTACATGCACAATCAACTGCGCTATTTGCGCCACGATTACGGTGATAGTCATGGGGTCGACCTGGCCATGGCACAAATCCCTGATCAGTCGTTGTGGGCGGAGGTCCTTCGATACCGCGCCAACACTCGGTGGTACTTCGACATCACTGAGCAAATCAAGTTGTTGGAGAATGAACAGTACGTGGTCGGTAATGAGGTGAGGAAGGGGACTCGTTGCCTCGAAGCAGCCAACGGGCTGCAGAGGATCATGGATCAGGAAGTTATGGTATGTCGGGGAGCTACTATTATCCCTTGGGTGTTCGAACAAGGTTGTTCAACCTGAAAAGGGGGTAATGTCACGGTTGACATCGTTCGGACTAATGGATCAGCAGGATGACAAGTATTCGGAGTTCAGGACGCTTACTATATGGTTATGACTACAATAGTAAGCCTCTATTAGTCATGGACACTTACGCATCGCCGGCACTTGGGCTTGCCGGTGTTTCAGGTATTTGTATTACTTACGATGACTCGATACTAGTAGCACTGTACTAGGGTTTGGACTTCTAAGCTGCGCTTTAAAGCCAGCGAGTAACTGTATATAAACCGCTCAGTAAAGACCAAGGCTCTCTAGCTTGGTCTTCTTGAATCATCACCAGTTCGCTCTATACTAGTACCTTGGGTACTAAGTGATCTGATCGTCTTATCCTTGTGGACTTAGTCCCTCGTGATCATCCAACTACTCTTGGAGTACCCTAGTGTCTTAGTGACCTAGTGGACCAGACAAACAATACATCATCGTCATTACTTGTCACGCACTAGTAACTGCCTAAGTCAGGCCAGCGTTAGTGATAACACTACATACACCAACTCAACTAACCTAGCCTTTTTTCTCCTAGATTGTGCGGTCCATCGGCCTCAAATGAGCACAATAGTGGGCGCAGATATGCCCACTCCAATTGTACCTTCCCACCCTGTCGCGCCGAGTGCACTGCCACTGTCAGTACCCCCTCGTGGGTTCGTTAAACCAGGGCACTCAAAGGTGAGTGGTTCCCCTGTTGGTTCCATCGAGAGGCGCTCTCTGACTGGACCTTACCAAACCCAATGCGTTGGGTGTGCAGTGCGATGCTGCTGTCGGTGCCCCACTCTTGGGTTCGTTAACCCAGGGCACTCAATGGTGAGTGGTTCAGAACTGGTTCCGTCGAGGAACACCACTAATATCACGCCGAAAAGTGCTTAAAATGGTACGTCTTGGTGCACTCTCAATATCCCCCAAGTCCCCGACAGTTGGTTTAACTTGGTTACAGGACTACGCTACCACGCTGCAGCGCCATGTCATCTACCACCTCAGATCTTGGGCATGCTGTCTGACCCGATGGAACCCTCAAGGATGCGTCAGATATGGATTGGACCTTCGACGCTGACAAAGACCTCCCTTTCCCCTCAGGAAATCCCTCAAGCACCACGCTGACTTCCTCTGGTAGGCCTGAACCAGTGGAAGTCGTAGATCGCTTACATCGGACGACTTGCGTCAGCCACCCGTCTCGCCACGTGCTTGACGCCCTGGATTTGGAGTGTGCTTCAATGAACCCCGTCCACACGCATACCGTCAAGCGCAAGGCCCCGAGCGACGACCCAGACACCGGTCGACATATCACACGCAAGCTTGCAATCGAGGTGGAATGCGACACTGGCGGTGACGACAGTGTTTCTCTCCCTTCTATGGAGCTTGCAGATGACAACTACGAGTCCATCAAGGCCATGGCAGACACCGATAATGCGGTACATTCACGATCCCGGTCCTTTTCTATATCGCGACTCTCATACAACCTAGGCAGCCACTTTCAAACCTCTGGGTGAGCGTACAGCTGATGTACGTGTTATCTTTTGTTGCGACAAGGAGTATATCAATCCATCCACGGGAAAGACTGTGGATGGTAATTGGTGCATGATCTGTCGGTATGTACTTCTGTATATTTTAACCTTTCATTTCATTAACTGTGTATGTGTAAAGGGACGACCCCTCTCTCAAGATTACCTCCGCTTTCTTTGCGGGAGGAATAAGTACCCTCCGAATGCACATCGCTCGGTAAGTATCCAGTACACACATCTCATCTGGTTCACAGTTTGATCATTTTCTAGGTATCATGCGCTGCTATACCGCAAGCGCTGTGAGGCCCTCGATATCAAGCCAAACAAGCGTGCACTTTTCCGTGTGCCAAGTGAGGCAACTGGTATGGACAGGTAAGCAAACGTGTTCACCCACACCCGGTACTGATCACACTCTCGACCAGCCTTACCCGGACTTCCCTTGACGGTGTAGTCAGCCACCTGCCAAAGTTCCCAGCATTTACGAAGGTGGGGCTCCTTGACCATGTCATCGAGCTTGTCATTTGTGAGGATGAGGTGAGTCGTGCCTCCATATATAAATGGTATATTGTTCTAATACTCTCACACTGCCAGGCATTCCATCTAGTTGATCAAGGCAGCTTTCACCGCCTCCTCCAGTTCTGCCGGCCATCCCTCACAGATAAGGATATACCACACCGCCATCTTGTTCATGCTGAGATCCTTTGGCGTGCAAATGTCGCAGAGGGGTTGGTCTGTCAGAGCATGGGCAACATCCCCTCCAAAATATCATTCACCTTCGATGCATGGACATCTGCGCCGGGTGATCCATATCTTTCACTTACAGCACATTTCATAGATTCGCCCACCGATCGCCCGAATCAGTGGGAGCTGAAGAGTGAACAACTTATATTCCAGGAAATTCAAGGGCAGCACACAGGTAAAAATATGGCCGACATCTTGAGCCGTGCATTGGATAGGTACAACCTGTGTGGCAAGGTTGTGTTTTTGCTTTATGTCTTTGTTGTTTTGCTAATCTGTCTTGCAGGTGGGATGGTTCATGAGCGATGGTGCCACTGTTAATCGGGCCACACTTCGCGCACTCCAGAATGATGACTCAACGGAGGTTGGATGGACAGCGCAAGCACACAATATGTTGTAAGTGTTCTGTGTTTGTATTGACAGTCGTTCAGGTCTAATGTAAGCTGCTAGGTGCATGGAGCACTCCTTACACCTTGTGGCCAAACATTTCGTCCAGACAATTGCGCCGCATTCCAGCAAGAATCGTGCCATGGGAGCTGACTCTGAAGACGAGTGCGCTGTTGGATCTGACACTGAAGATGGGCCTGCCTCAGACAACGATGACAACGATGAAGCTATCGTTGCCGGTGATTCGCTCGGCAAAGCGATCGCCCTAGTCAAGCAAGTAAGTAACATTTTGAGGGCTTTTTTGTGTACTAACAAACGTGTGCTATAGATCCGTAAATCCCCACATGTCACGTGCGGATCACATGTCATGGCCAGTGGTGTCACCAAGCCGATGAAAGTACGATTCGCATTGCCTGTGAAGGCTGAAGACCCCCCTGAAGTGCGGTTCACTGAAGAAGAAGATGAAGATGCGCTGCAATTAGATGCAGATGAGACATATGAGGTCGCGCGAATGTTGAGTACTGAAGATCATTTCATTGTGGACAACAACACTGGCGATGTCGTTCGTTTAGGACTGTGTAAGTCTGAGTCACGTGATTAGTCATGTGATCAGCAACCCCCAGACCACGTGAATCTGGTCTAAAGGATAAGTCACGGGGGAACACGGTTTCCTCAGGTCGAGATATAATTCCTGAGAGGGTATAGTTGGATGCGGGATTCCCAACTCGGTTAGGCTCTGTCCTGTTTTGATTCATTCTGATTGGAACATTCTGATGTTGCTTAATGGCTGTACTTATGATGCGCTGATGTTGTGCCGGACGATTATTGGACGATAGTGAGTCACATAGTGTTATCTCTAACTCATGGTGGGGCCTTCTGCCTCATGTACTGTATGGGCTTATCCCTGTTCATTGATTGGTTACTGTATGCCTGGGTCGTTATCCCTGATGGCTGATTGGACGATACGATATGGTACGATACCTGTTATTTGTTTGGGACTCAGTTTAGGAGTCAGCCCTGTAGTGTATATAAGGTGCTCTGTCTTGATAGACGAGACCTTATCTTCGTTGTCTTGAGATCTACCTCGAACAATTGAAGTGTTGGCTAGTTTGCCTGTTCCTCTCATCTTGTTGATCCTTGTGTGGTCTGTCCTCTCATCTCTTGAAGATCCCTGTTGTATTCCTTCAATATAAGGCGAAGCCCTTGTCGTTTGGTTCGTCTTTCGTGTTCGGCAATCGTTATTCAACTGCTGTTTGCCTGTTCTTGGATCAAGGTCTACAAGAGTTCCAAGTCGGAACAACGTTTGGTAGAAACGTTACACCACAGGCCCAGGCATTCTTTCGCACGATATGCACTCAAGTCGGGATCTCCCCACTTGAGCTGCTGTTGTGGATCCGTATGTGTTGGGGGTCTCTCTTCGCATTCATTGAGCATTTCATTCAACTCAAAGTGGTGCGTTGTCGGTTCTTAGGGGTTCACAAGCTTATATCTCACTTTTGGATAGGCTGTCAACCAGTTTGTCCTTCTTGCAGACGCAAGTGAACAGGTGCCAAGTCTTACGAGGAAGCGCTGCCATGCAGACTTCCACTTATCTTGGAGAGATTGGGAGCACCTTTCTATTATCAGTGACATGCTAAGGGTGATGCCTATTTTACGAGTTGCCTCTTCCTCGCTCAGTGCTCACCTCAGCTATGTAGGAACCATCCAAGGCCCAGCAAATGTTCTCGAGTGAACGTTCGCCGACAGTCTGGCGTATTATACCCACTTTCGAATTTCTCATCTTGCACTGGGACTCTATGGCCAAACAACCGCAATTTCACGCTTTGAAGGATGCACTTGTTGAAGGCACCAAGAGCCTTCGCAAATGGTATGGCCGTGTCGACAGCACATCTCCAGGTTATTTTATCTGCCTTGGTATGTTTCACTCTGTTTATTTCCGACTTCGGGCTGGTAACTTAGTGATATTAGTCCTTGACCCCAATGTCAAGGACTTCTACTTCCGGCACAGATGGGAAAGCAAGCACTATGCTGCCAGCATGAAGCAGCTTGAGGACACTGTAAGTAGTCCTGTTTCACAGTAACAATACATTGATTCCTCTGGTTAGTTTGACAGTTACTACGTTGCCCCATCACAAACTGTGATGACGGCTGAGGATGCCACCCCAGGTATGTTAAGACATGAAATCCGCTAATGCAGTGTGCTGATGTTTACACAGACAATCCATCTGCACCAACATTTCACTACAGAGGGTCATATCTCCTCAATGCCGTTCAAGCTATTCAAAAGAAGGACATTACTTCTGTGGGGTTGTGTGATGAGCTCCAACAATACCTTGGATCTGGAGCTGAGCCCACAAAAGATATTGTGGCTTGGTGGGGGGTGAGTCTGTTTGCGTGCACTATATACTGGTCTAATGGATCTCCAAGATTAATACCAGATATCCCACCCTGAAACGGATGGCGTGAGACTACCTTGCCATTCAGGGCTCAGCCACGCCATCTGAGCATGCCTTCAGCAGTGGAGGTATCACTGGCTGTGCACAAAGGAGCCGGTTGCAGCCCAATGTCTTTGAGGGTCTCCAACTATTGAAGAGTGCTTATCGGAATGGTAATATGTCAGCAGGCACACAGGTGGCACTCCACACAGAGGCTGTCTTCACAAGGTCTTTAGATGACACCGATGACAAGACAGACATCATATAGTTCTACCTGCGGTCACTTATATACTTACAAGATAGTTGATACTTGTAGTTAGCATAGTTTTTCACCGTGGAATCAATTGCTTTTCTATGTTATACCCCAAAAGCTCACTTTTGTGGTACACTTCCAGGAAACTATGCACATTTTTTTTTATTACGTAATCAGACTAACCAAATTATCCTTATTTTCGGTCCGGTTCGGGGTTCAGCCCCCCCCCCAAACCTGAACCATCGGTTCAGGTTCAGGTTCGGGGAAATCCCTGAACCAAACCAGAAGTCAGGTTTGGGGTTCGGCCAAAAATGGCAAATAACCAAACCGAACCGAACTTTACCATCACTATTTGTGATGACCTCCCGCAAGATGAACAGCTTCGTAAGCCGCCTCACGCTAAAATTCTTGCACTCGGGTAGTGCCGTAGTACGAAAAACGTGAAAATGAGGACGCTGGTAGCTGAAAGGCACGGTGTGCCGCTGAGCGGGATGTAGAGGTATCGCACGATCCTGAGATTGTATGAGCAGCGCCGAATGGATGCTAGCCATGCACAACGGATAATGTTCTCGGGTTGGTCTAGCCCTATAAGTACCCACATGCGGAGGAATCTCCAAGGGAGCAGGAGCAATGTGGGAAGCCATGAGAGCCTGTTGGAGGTCACGTGGATTAGGACATACCCTCAGCAAGACGAAGACGAGATTACAAAAACTAGTCATGGAAAGCTAGGTGGGCAATATCCTGATCCACGCATGAAACGTCCTTGATCACGACGAAATATATGAGGGTTTCCATTGTAAGCAATGTGATACAAAATCAGACTGCGTATCCGAGACGCGAGTCGCGTCGTTGCCCCCAGAACGGTGTCTTTTGGGGGTGAGAGTTAGAGTGTAATCGCTGTAGCAGATCCAGGAAAGAGAGAAGAGGTCGGGCACACCTGCTGCGTGAAATTATTGAAGGTCACTTTCGGCTCTGCGCTGTAGAGCAGCGCACAAAGCGCTTACCCAACATGGTGACATTGAAACTGACGTCACGGTGCCAACGTGGATTACAGTAAACCCACGCCAGGTGCCATGGTAAAGTACATTAGTAGGTACAGTAACGCTGCCATAGTGAGAACCCCATACCAAAAATGCGAATTTCAAGCGCAAAATTGCAAAGTCATATCCCTCGTTGGCGACAAAACTCAACCATAGCAAAGCCACGTCACCGGGTAACCGGGATTGCATGACGTCTCCACACAGGTCGCGTGTACTAGTTAAAGGTGTAGCGATAAATACATTTCGTACTCTTGCCGCATGTGGGATGGTAAGCATGATTAATGATATGGTATGATAAAACAGGATGCGATGTGAGTTATTGACCGGAGATGAGCCGTGGAGGATGGGTCGCATGTAGGCATATTTTGGGAAAAGAAACAGGCTATGAGCGAAGCGAGGGCTGGGCGACACCGAGAACAGCTGTAAAACGCAGTCTACGCAGAGTGTTTAGACATGTGACCACGGACGTGTGGAGAAGATCGATAATAATAACTAGGATATTCTGCAACCAACGAAGCGATACTCACGACTCACTGCAGCCTTTGGCTAACCTATGCCAATATAACGCATAATTTGGAAGCGCCTCTGAGCCAAACACAGCCCCAAGTTAGAAGAAAGCTTGCAAGAACAGAAAGCCACGCACTGGAGCTGACCTCGGGTTGCCAGTGGGAGTGGGTTTCGGGTGGAAATTGGAGAATAAAATCACCCGTGAATGTCATCTAGATTTTGTATAACTTTTGGACTTAAAAATGAACGTTGCTTCCACATATGTCGTAATGCTATAGCGGCAGCGTTGATAGTACGAGATTGTTTTCAAGTTGTTGGGGCCGGGCTCCAACTATCGCCTTTGCATAAAACTCTGTTGCTTAGCAGAATTTCCCGAGAAGTTCGGCCGTGCTACAGTGGTCATGCATCTTCACCGTGACAAACAGGACAAAGCGTACGACTGAAGTGGTTTGCGGTTTGCCGGTTTAAGTCACTGTCGTAGCCTGGTTGATTCGGGTTGACTCGGAGATTCGGATTGGTTGACCGTAGAGAAGGGCGCCTATCCAAATATGGTATTCGAATTTCCCACCCTTCCGAACTTGTCACCGAGCTTGTCACCGTCAAGCCGATCAGGGTCACGGTAACTACCATAGCCAGCTCACGTCTTTACGAAGCCTGGACTCCCTGAAATTATGCGCAATTGGATCACCGCCGCTACCGCACTGTCGTCGCCTTTCCTTTCTTCACCACACTACAAGCGTCTATCGGCGGGCGTCCCGAGGTGAAACCTGGGATTGCGTGAGAGACGGCCTAGAGCGGTCCTGCGAGCGTCCTTGGACGCAACTGCCAGTCTACCCTCTGCCCTACAAGCCGTGTCACCCACAACATCGAAGCGTTCCCCCCGAACTCGAATATTCCATTCCCTCTCACTCTAGTGAATAACATCGAACTTTCAATGGATTCTCGACGCTGTCGATAAATACGCTGAGCAGACTGGGATAAATTTAAAGGCAAATCCGTTCACCGAGAAGGTTAAGAGCTGTGACTCTCCTAGCGCCGTCCTCGCCCTACTTCAGGGAAATTTGAAAGCGTTCAAAGACTTTCGGGAACAAAATCGGAAGTTTATCGATTGCTTTGGACCAGTTGTACAATTCGTTCACGCCTTCTCTGGAATCCTTGGCGAGGCAGCTGGTCTGGTGAGTTACGAACATTCATCTCACTATTGAGTTGTTTTTATTTTTTCTCCACAAGATTCCGTTCCAGCCTGCGAAACTCATCTTTGTCGGCATCGATGTTCTCTTCACCGTGCGTGCTTTCCTTCTTCGTTGGACGAGTCGATCTGATACTAAAATGGCCTTAGGCCGCAGATGGAGTGAGCGCGAGTTATGATGCCCTCCTCGAACTCTTCGAATGTATTGGAAACTTCCTTAAACGTCTCCATATCTATTCTGGGAATTTCTGGGATATCCTTGGACCCATTGATGACGGAGATAGTCGCGAAGATCATGGTCGAGTTGATTTCGATCCTTGCCATAGCGAGGAAACAGATTGGCAGAGGAAGACTCAGTAAGCAGCCTCCTGCTATAATCGTAGACGACTACATCTGAATATGTTGCAGAGCAATTCGCGAAGAAGTTGTTGGGGGGTATTGAGATCGAGACAATACTGAGGAGATTGGACCGACTCACACAGGAAGAGGCCCGCATGACTGTCGCGCAGACCTTGGCGATCGTTCACGATCTTTTGAACAATGTGAAGGTGGTCAAGGACGGTGAGTGAGGGTGTTTAGTGAATTCAAAGCATCCGGTCACACTATTTCTGTATAGGTGGGGAGGCGTCAACGAGTACAACCCGACGGTCTCTGGGTACGTACCGCCAATTTTACGGGAATCTGTGTTCCCTGACCTCATGGATAATACTAGTTATCATGCAAGACGTTGCGAGCGAGATTAATAAATTGAAGCGTGGGTCATCTCGTCTGCTCTTGGCACCATGTACGGTGAACCTTTCCCTGCAGGCGACCAGTTACAAAGGGATTCCAGAAGCTGGATCCTACCTCCTGACCCGTCTAAAAACCACATCGTTGCTCGAGGAATCCACTTTGGAGGATCTGTAGTCTGGTTTACCCGCGGACATACCTTCGACAAGTGGAATATAAAGGGTGGCCTTCTGTGGGTACATGGCAAACGTTCGTAACTCCCAAACGTCCTGCTCTCATTTTTCACCTTCTGATTGCAATTCGTGACTAGCGGGGTCGGGGAAGAGCATCCTATGGTAGGTGCAACAACGCACATTCCGTCTAGCAGTATTTATTTTCGTGATTTTCGGTCAGTTCCAGCATTATTGAAGAGGCCAGAGTGCTACACAGGACGGGACTGGGCATCGTAGCTTATTACTACTTCGATTTTGGAGATATCGCGAAGCAAGACTTCCGTGGCTTGCTATCCTCCCTCGTCGCCCAGCTTTCTGCCAAGTCAAACGTTTGCTACAACATCCTTTCTGGCCTATATTCCGAGAACGACGCCGGATCGCAATTGCCCGATGATCACACGCTTACTCAATGCCTAAAAGAAATGCTCGGACTCCCAGGACAGCCCCCGATATATATAGTCGTCGATGCCCTTGACGAGTGCCCCAACTCACAGGGTGTTCCTTCTCCACGTGAACTCGTGCTTGAAGCCTTGACCTCATGGAGGACCTTGTTTCACAACTTCCGAATCTTCGCATCTGTATCACGAGTCGTCCCGAGGCGGATATCGAGGAGGTTCTTGGGCCATTAGTATCTCATTCAGTCTCTCTTCACGAGGAAGGCGGACAACAACAAGATATCATGGACTACATCATTTCGACGGTCCAGTCAGATAGAAAGATGCGAAAATGGAGAGCGGACGATAGACAGCTGGTCATCAACACGCTCTCTCGAAGAGCTGATGGCATGTGAGTAGTCGCCAATACTGCTCTGAATAATTTTCTCATTTAATAACAGGTTCCGTTGGGCTTTCTGTCAAATAGAATTGTTACGGGATTGTTTTCCCCCCGACATTCGACGAGCTCTCGAGAAATTGCTCAAATCCTTGGACGAAACATACGAACGCACGTTGCTGGGGATCGGGAGTGCAAAACGAGAGTATGCCTGCCGCCTCTTTCAGTGCCTCGTGGTCTCCATTCGCCCGCTTCGCGTCGAAGAGCTCGCAGAAGTACTTGCGGTTCGCCTTGATGACGGAGAGAAGTCAGGATATCATTCCGACTGGCGGCCCGAGGATGCACGTCAAGCTCTGTTGTTGGCTTGTTCCAGTCTTATCACCATTTTCAATATCGAAGGATCGCCGGTCGTGCAGTTTTCACACTTCTCCGTGAAAGAATTCCTTATGTCATCTCGACTTACTAATGCGGGAGAGTATCTTTCTCTCTACCACATCCTCCCTCTTTCCGCCAACGTCTTTATTTCCCGAGCTTGCCTCACCGTCCTGCTCAGTCTCAGTAACGGTGTCGATAAAAGAGAAATAGAAAAACGACCATTCGCAATCTACGCAGCTCGCCACTGGGTCGAGCACGCCAAATTCGAAGACACGTCGTCGAACATCCAGGATCTGATGGAACGTTTGTTTGACCCAGACAGGCCCCACTTTGCGACATGGGTCTGGATATACGACGCTGATCGTCCCTGGCAAGGGACACTGCCAACTATGCGACCGACGGAACCAGAGGCAAAACCATTATACTACGCGGCGCTGTGTGGTCTCCGCAGCCTCATGGAACACGTCATAGTAACCCCCCAGATGGATGTAAATGCTAGTGGTGGGGACCTGGGGACCGCATTAAATGCTGCACTTTCCAAGGGAGAGATTGAGATTGCTCGGACCTTACTCAAAAATGGCGCAAATGTGAATGCCTTGGATCGCGCGGGTGATAGTTCGTTGCAAAGAGCAGCAGCAGCAGGTCATGGCGCTGTAGTGAAATTATTGCTCGAAAATCAAGCAGAGGTTAACCTCCAGACAACCGGTGACCACGAGACCCTAGATATTTCTCGGCTACTACTGAAGCATGGGGCAGATGAAGCATCTAAGACGAGCGAGGGGTTCACTTCATTGCACTTGGCGTCCGGAAACGGACATCTCGGCGTCGTTCAGGACTTGCTCGTCCATGGCGCCGATGTAAATGACCAGTCCATAAACATTTGGACTTCATTGCATCTGGCTTCATTCGCAGGACACCTCGAGATTGTCCAATTGCTAGTTCAACATGGTGCAGCGCTTGACAAGAAGGACGTTTTTTTTTTTTTTTTTTTCACTTATATCCCGGAGCAGTAAACTAGTACAAAGCCGGTCGCTACAGGCTGACGATCCCTTTGTACGGAACTACCCAAACCTCCTTATCCCGGCCTTCGTCATCTACGATGCTGGAACTTAACCTACATGAGGACAGAGGGGTATTGCAGACTTCTGGCCCAAGGAAAAGAAGGGGAAAAGGGAAGACAAAAGGGAGGGAGTCGGGCCATGTAACATTGAGATGGACAGAATGGAGAATAGATGAATGGAAGAGCCCTTCCAGCAGGGGAAGTTTGTGCTGAGGCCCAGGCCCCGGGTGAGGGAGGCACGCTGGGTCATGGCTAGTTGTTGGGGTTTCGGGTGCGGGCACCAAGGCGCTAAAGCGCCACGTGGACAGTTTGTTGGCATCGTTGGGGATGATGGCAACAGAATTGTAAAGGCGGGAACCCTCTTGGCGGGCCCCTGAGGGGTTATGGGGGGGATAGATGGATGGCAGAGAATGGGTGGTGGTCTAGACGAGGCCGAAGCCCAAGGACTAAAGTGTGTTGACATTGTCAGCGACAACGACAACGGGGCTGAAAGTTTGGGGGAGTGTAGTAACAGACCCCCAGGGTCTGTGCGTCCCCGCAGCCTTGGAGGCTGCACCCACATGGGGAACGCCCTCGGCCAGCACATCAGAGCTCCACTCAGGGAGATGGTGGTGGTACGAGTTCAAGGAGGGTTGGACAAGAAGGATGTGAACCAAGAAACACCACTACACCTAGCTTCCCGTTTCGGGAATCTAAAAATCTGCCACTTAATAGAACAAGGTGCGGACACGATGTCCAAAGATAAGGACGGTGACATACCGCTGCACGATGCATCGCGACAAGGCCATCTCGACCTCGTGGAGATCTTTCTTAAAGGTGGCGTGGACGTCAACGTGCGAAACGCAAACGAGGGCACTCCCTTACATCTTGCATCGGGCCACGGGAGCCTTGAAGTTACTCGCTTCCTTCTCGATCATGGAGCAGATGTGAACTGCCGCGAGAAGAGAGGCTGGACTCCTCTCCACACAGCGGCACAATTTGGCCACCTTGAAATTGTGTGGCTACTACTAGAACATGGTATTGGTGTTCAGGTCCGAAATGGGATTCACGAGATTCCATTGAACCTAGCGTCATCCGACGGACATGTCGATGTATCACGATTTATGGTCAGGCATCAAGCCGATGTAAATTCCATCAGCGACGGATGCTGGACACCTCCACATTTAGCTTCGCGACATGGCCATGCCGATGTTGCACATGTTGGAACATGGTGCGATCGAGCGCGTGACGCCACAAGGTCGCAGTGTCGACCTCATCGCATGTGCGAGTGAGCGCACAGCGCAGTACGATCAGGCATACCATTTCCTAGTTACAATCAAATTGTATTGATCACGGACAATCCCACTGTCGTTCTTTTGTTATTCGTATCTAACAGAGTGCGGGTCTCAACCCACTCTTTTCGAGATGTATTTAAGGATGTGTTATGTACGCCTAGTGCCCCAGTTCGTCTGACTGGTGTGCTAGCCTGCCCGAAGACCGCCCAACCAGCTGCAAGTTTATCAGCACAACTCTTACTCGACCATGGGATTGATGTAAATGTCCAGAAAGAGGATCTCGTGGCTCCACTCCATATCGCCTCAGCCAATGGACATCTCAAAGTTGCAGAATTACTGATCGAGCGCAGCGCAACAGTTGATGTACGGAATACGGATCAGGAGACTCCACTGGTCCTTGCATCTGGAAATGGGGAGCTCGAAGTCGTGCGCTTGTTAATCAAGAGCGGCTCAAATGTCAATTTCCAGGACGGTCGGGGCTGGACTCCACTGCACTCAGCTGCATGGAATGGACATCTCAGTCTCGTGGAGCTGCTCCTTGATTCTGGTGCGGACGTCGACATTCGAGATAGCAATAAAAAAACACCTTGTGATCTTTCCCGGGAAAACGGAAAGCTCGACGTGGCGAGCTTCCTTGCGAGGGCATGTTCCCTGGACATCGTTTGCTCGACCTCATCGGAAGCGGGGTTGAAATACAGTCATCATGAGCGGATTGTGGGGCTGCCACTGGGCATCGGCGATTCAAATAACAATAATGACAGTGAATCTTTGCATAACGCATTGGTTAACGGATGCGTTCAAGTTGCCGTGGTCCAGAGACTACTTGATCGCGGTGCAGATGTAAATAAACAGAACGAGGTACTCCTGACTCCTCTGGACGTAGCATCAAAGCACGGGAAACTCGAACTTGCAAGGACACTAATAAAAAACGGCGTAAATGCGAACTGTCGAGACAAGCTTGGTTGGACCCCATTGCACACGGCGGCATGGTTTGGGCACATCGATATTGTTCAGTTGTTGCTTGACAACGGCGCTGATATACACACCACTCAGCGGGAACGCCGGGAAGGTTATACGGCATTGCACATCGCATCGGGAAATGGACAGTGGACACCTTGAAATTGTACGGTTTCTTCTCGGACGGGGAGAGAATGTACAAATGCGGAATGTGTATGGTAAGACACCTTCTCAAGATGCACTAATGTTTGGACACCGGGAGGTCGCGCAGTTGTTGTCAATGTATGACATCAGTAGAGTATAGGGGTTCGACGAACGACGGGTACACGCCACGGTGTAGATTGAAATATATGAACTTTGTACTTAGTACTGTAACCGAAATCCCTACCGGTACTATTTTTACAAAACAACAGGATCGTGCTGTGGTCGGAGAGGTGTTACAAGACATGAAATCATTCCAAGCCATGGTTCAAAGGTTACATACGAATACGATTTTCTAGATCGCTGACCAGAACTTGAGGCGAAGGTCGATTGGTGATCAGTTGTTCGAGATTAAAAAACATGATAAGACATGGCTTCGTGAGCATTGCGAAAAGGTAACTCTACCAACGAACGAGGGAGCGCCATCCTCGTGACAACCTCTGGCAGGATGATCAGCGCCGCAGGCCAGCCACACTCGAAGAGCCTTGGGCTTAAATCGCGATAGAGCACGACGAACGTGAAGATGGGGACGCTGGTGGCTCCGTGGCGCCTCGTTCCAACGAGCGGGATGTAGAGGTAGCGCACGATCCATAAATTGCACGAGCGCTGCCACGCAAGCCAGAAGGCCAGCACCGAGTAGTTGCATGCCATGCAGCGGTTCATTCTGTTTGGCGGGTCCAATCCGTCTATGAGTGCTCACAGGCGGAAGAGACGCCACGGCATAAGTAGCTGCGGCGCCTGTTGGAGATCTCGTGTATTTTGGACATCCGTGGAATATACACACCTTGAGCAGACGGAGATTACAAAAGCCCATCAAGGAAAGATGCGTCGGCGTCAATCTGCTCCACGCGTGCACCATTGATCGCAACGACATGCATTACGTATATCAGAGTTTCTATCGTGAACGGTGGGATGATGAATCAGGTGCGAATCCCGAGTGTAAATTTGCAAGCGCATAACACTCGTAACATTCGTTCATGAGCAGGACACCACCGGAACAGCAAGACCTGTCCCACCTGTCCGTCGCTTTGGCATGTGTGAAGTTTGCTGTTGATACAATACGGCTTTAAGGACGCTTGCGCCAAGTAGGATGGCCAGCTTAATTATATGACGAGAAGATAAGATAAAACGGGACGCGGTGCAAGTTATTGGCCGGAGACGAGCCGCGGGTGATGGGTCGCATGTGTGCATGTTTAGGGCAAAGAAGATGGCCATGAGCGCAGAGAGAGGTCTGTGCAAAAGGTGTGGTACTGGGATTCGCTGTTGTCCAAGAATAGCCAGTTTGTTCGGCCGTGTGAATGGATGGTAGGAGAAAGTAGTAGGAGAGGTAGCACCGTGGATATGGAGCGGGAGATAAGCGGGGATAAACGAAAATGACAGCTAGGATGTGACGAAGCAGGATTCACAACTTCGGTGCCAGGTAACCAGCTTTTGGTTGACCGATGCTAATACAATACGTCATTTGAAAGCATCTCTGAAACGAATGCAGCTTAAGTAAGAAATAAGTTGTTAAGAAAAGAAAGGCACGTAACAGAGTTGACCTCTATGGGACGTAGACCATCCACGGAAATGCGACGATAAACATCAGATAATAAAGTAAAAACTCGAACAACCTCCATCGTGTGGGATATGGATCGCCCTCTGCGTGTGCTGAGGACGCGTTAATGGTAAGGTGGATGATACCACCACGTTTCTGTGACGAGTCTGGACCATTTTCGCCTGTGATGACCTCGAGTTGGGAGTGGGGTGCTGGTGGCATTTGGAGAATGAAGTGTCCGTGGGATTTTATCTAAGGCTCCGCCACATACGTCGTAGTGCTTGCTATACGGGCGGCGTTGGTTAAGTGATTGTGGCGTTGAGGCCGCGCTCCAATTATCGCCCTTTCATAAACTCCTTTGTGTAGTAGATTGAAGGTCGGCGGTACTAGTAATGCATCTTCCCTTCTGGACAATGCGACTAAAGGGGGTGACGGATTCTGCGATTACTGGTTTAAGATGTTCAGGCAGTAAGCGCTTTCCAAGCGTCTATCAGCGGGTGTCCAGTGACGCGTGACGACACGTGGGAATTCGTGAGACACCCCCTGGCACCGGCACAGCATCGGTCCGGTGACCATTCTTGGATGCAATTACTAGTCTGCCCTCTGCCCTACACGCCGTGAAAACCAACAGCATCAAAGCATTCCCCGAACTCGAATATCCCTCTCATTCTAGTAAACAATGTCGAGCTTTCAATCGATTCTCGATGCCGTCGATAAATACGCTGAACAGACTGGGATAAATCTGAAGGAAAATCCGTTCGCCGAGAGGGTCAAGACCTGCGACTCTCCTAGCGCCGTCCTCGTCCTACTTCAGGACAACTTGAAAGCGTTCAAAGACTTTCGGGACAAGAATAGGAAGTTCATCGAATGCATTAGCCCGGTTGTTCAATTCGTTCACGCCTTCTCTGGAGTTCTGGGCGAGGCAGCAGGTCTGGTGAGTCGCGAATAGTTATGTCGTTGTTGATCTGTTCTTACTCTTGCTTCTCAAGATACCGTTCCAACCTACGAAACTCATTTTCGTCGGAATCGACGTTCTCTTCACCGTGCGTGTCTTCTTCGCTGGCGGAGTCCGCCTTATATTCGAATGACCTTAGGCTGCTGATGGAGTAAGCGCGAGCTATGATGCCCTCCTTGAACTCTTCGAATGTATCGGAAACTTCGTCAAACGCCTTCATATTTATTCTGAGATCCCTTTGGAGACTCTGATGAAGGATATAGTCGCGAAGATAATGGTAGAGTTGATCTCCATACTCGCCCTAGCGAAGAAACAAATCGGCAGAGGACGACTCAGTATGCGCGTTCATTCTACGATTATACGGACTACCTCTAAACGTGTTGCAGAACAATTCGCGAAGAGGTTGCTCGGCGATAGCGAGATCGAAACAATATTGAAGAGATTGGACCGCCTCACGCAGGAAGAGGCCCGGATGACTGTGACGCAAACCTTAGCCATTGTTCACGGTCTTTTGAATAATATGAAGGTAGTCATGGACGGTGAGTGTAGGCCGCCTAGCGACGAATTCATGGCTTCTAATCAGACTGCCGTGCGTATAGGTGGCGAAGCGTCAACTAGTACCATCCGACGGACTCTGGGTGCATATTGCCACTATGCGAGTCAATGTTTCCCAAACTTATGGAGAATGCTAGTTACGATGCAAGAGCTTGCGAGTGAGATTAACAAAATGAAGCGTACGTTTAATTCTCAACCATTCTTGGCACCATGGAGGGTGAACCGCTTCCACAGGAGACCAGTTACAAAAGGATGCCAGAAACTGGATCACACCTCCAGACCCATCTAAAAATCACGTCATTGCTCGCAGAATACACTCTGGTGAATCTGCCGTGTGGTTTACCCGCAGCCTCACCTTCAAGAACTGGGATCTGACGGGCGGTCTTCTCTGGATTCATGGTAAACGTGAGTTGTCCTGAACCACCGCTACCTTTATATTCCAGCGATTGACGACGATTTGTAACTAGCTGGATCGGGAAAGAGCATCCTTTGGTAAGTGCAACATGCATACTCTCCTTAGATTCTCCTTGACGCCTGTCTAACAGTTCCAGCATCATTGAACAGGCCGCTACGCTCCGCGACGAGGGACTAGGCCTAGTGGCCTATTATTACTTTGACTTTAGGGACGCCGCGAAGCAGGACGTCCGAGGTCTGCTATCCTCCCTCGTTGTTCAACTCTGCGCCAAGTCCGATCTTTGCTACGACATTCTTTTTAACCTGTATTCTAAGTACGACGTCGGACTGCGCTTGCCTGATGATGACTCGCTCATTCAATGCCTGAAAGATATGCTGGAACTCCCAGGGCAACCCCAAATCTACATCGTTATCGATGCTCTCGACGAATGCTCCGACACGTCTGGGCCTCCATCTCCACGCGAACTCGTGCTTGATCTCATAGAGGACCTTGTGAAGTCAGATGTTCCAAACCTTCGGATCTGCGTCCTGAGCCGTCCCGAGGTCGATATCGAGGAGGTACTTGGGTCTTTAGTATCCTATTCAGTTTCTCTTCAAGACGAAGCTGGACAAAAGACAGATATCTTGGATTACATCAGATCAACGGTCCACTCAGATAGAAAGATGCGGAAGTGGAGAGTGGAAGATAGACAATTGGTTATCAATGCACTCACTGAGAGAGCTGACGGAATGTGAGTAGTCGTTATTTCTGTATCGCAACCAATTTTCATTTCATCACAGGTTCCGATGGGTCTTCTGCCAGATAGAGGTGTTGCGTGGCTGTTTCCCTCCGGCGTTACGGCGCGCTCTCGAGGAATTGCCGGAGACGTTGGACACAACATATGAGCAGATCTTGCTAAACATAGAGAACGCGAAATGGGAATATGCCTATCGCCTTTTACAGTTTCTCGTAGTCTCCTTTCGCCCTCTTCGCATCGAAGAGCTCGCAGAAGTTCTTGCCATTCGACCTGACGATGGAGCAGATTCAGAATATCATTCTGACTGGCGTCCGGAGGATGCACGCCAAGCTGTGTTATCGGCTTGTTCCAGTCTCATCACCATCGTCAATGTCGACGGATCGTCGGTCGTGCAGTTTTCACACTTCTCCGTGAAAGAATTCCTGATGTCGTCTCGCCTTGCCAATGCGGTGGAGCGCCTTTCCCACTATCACATCCTTCCTCATCCTGCCCACGTCTTTATTTCCAGAACTTGCCTCAGCTTCCTGCTCAGTCTTGGTGACGATGTCGATAAAAGTGCAATAGAACAGCGACCATTTTCAATCTACGGCGCTCGGTACTGGGTTGGCCATGCCAAATTCGAAGGCGTGTCATCGAGAATCCAGAGCCTGATGGAACGTCTGTTTGACCCGGACAGGCCCCACTTTGCGACATGGGTCTGGATATACGATGTTGATCGTCCCTGGCGAGGGTCTGTGTCAACAGCGCGACCTACGCAACCTGAGGCACAGCCATTATACTACGCGGCACTGTGTGGTTTCCGCGGTCTTGTGGAACACTTCACGATGACCCGCCAGACGGATGTAAATGCTAGTGGCGGGGACCACGGGACTGCGTTAAATGCTGCAGTTGCCAAGGGAGAGCTTGCGACTGCACGGACCTTACTTCAGAATGGCGCAAATGTAAATGCCTTGGACCGTGAGGGTGAGAGTTCGTTGCGCATAGGAGTAGAAGCTGGTCATTGTGCCGTAGTGGAATTATTGCTCGAACATCAAGCAGATGTCAACTTCAACACAGGCGATGCGCTCGGGACCTCGCTGCACGTAGCTGCGCGGAACGGGCAACTGGACATCTGTCAGCTACTACTGAAATATGGGGCAAATGGGACATCCAAAAAGGGAGATGGGTTCACGCCATTGCACGTAGCGTCCCAAAACGGACATCTCAGCATCGTGCAGGAGTTGGTTTTCCACGGCGCCGATGTAAATGACCAGACAAAAGGACTTTCGACCTCATTGCGTCTGGCTTCGTTCGCAGGACAATTGGAGGTTGTCCAATTGCTAGTCCGACATGGTGCAGCGCTTGAAAAGACGGATGTGAACCAAGAAACGCCACTACATGTAGCATCCCGTTTTGGTCACCTCAAAATCTGCGACTTCTTAATCGAGAAAGGCGCAAGCACGATGTCTAAAGATAAGAACGGTAACACGCCGTTGCACAATGCATCATTCCATGGGTATTTCGACCTCGTGAAGACGCTGGTAGAACTTTGCGTGGATCTCAATGTGCGAAATGCAAAGGAGTATACTCCCTTGGACCTTGCGTCGGGCCACGGGAATCTCGATATTGCTCGCTTCCTGATCAAGAATGGAGCGGTTGTGACCTGGAACTGTTGCGACAAGCAACGCTACCAGTGGACTCCTCTCCATGCAGCGGCGCAGCGTGGCTACGTTGACATTGTGCGGCTGTTGCTCGATCACGGTCTTGATGTTCAGCTCCGAAACCGGAAATACCAGACTCCATTGATGCTGGCATCATACGGCGGACATTTAGAGATTTCAGGACTTCTGATTGATCATCAAACCGACGTGAATTCCATTGACGATAGAGGCTGTACGTCGCTATATTTTGCGTCACAAGAATGTCACGCCGATGTCGTACAACTCTTACTCGACAATGGGGCGGATGTAAATGTCCAGAATGCGGACCTCTGGGCTCCACTTCATGTTGCTTCCGGGAATGGACATCTCAATGTTGCAAAACTGCTAGTGGAGCGTGGCGCAGTAATTGATATACGGAATAATTATCAAGAAACACCTTTACTCATTGCCTCGAGAACTGGGAAGCTCGAAATCGCACGCCTGTTACTCAAGTCCGGCTCAAATGTCAGTTCACAAGACAATTTCGGCTGGACTCCATTACACTCGGCTGCATGGGACGGGCATCTCAGTCTCGTGGAGCTCCTCCTCTATTCTGGCGCGGACGTCAACATTCGGAATAGCAATGAAAAAACACCCTCTGATCTTGCCCGGGAAAACGGAAAGCTCGATGTTGCTGGCTTCCTGGCGAAGGTGTGTTCCCTGGACATCGTTACCTCGATAACGCCGGTAGAGGGGTTGCAAAATAGCCATGCCGACGATATTGTGGAGCCGAAGCTGGACAGTGGCGATTCAAATAACGATGAGGGCAGCCAATCCTTGCATAACTCATTGGTCGGCTGGCGTATCGATATGCTCCAGAGACTACTTGATCGCGGTGCAGATGTCAACGAACGGACCATACGACTCTGGACTCCGTTGCACATAGCATCGAAGAAGGGGGAGCTCGAAATTGCGAGGACATTAATCAAATACGGCGCGGATGTAAATTCTCGAAACGACGAGGGTTGGACTCCTTTACACGCCACAGCAGAATATGGGCACGTCAACATTTTGTCGTTATTGTTGGACAACGGCGCTGATATACACGCCACGGAGAGAGGGAGTCATACTGCATTGCACATCGCATCAGGCCATGGTCACCTCGAAGCTGTACAGTTTCTTCTTGAACGGGGAGCGAATGCACAAGTGCGGAATGTGTATGGCAGGACACCTGCTCAACATGCACTGATATATGGATACCGGGAGGTTGCGCAGTTATTATCAAAGTATGACATCCGAGTCGGTGGAGTATAGGGATTCGATAAATGGAGGGTACATGCCACGATGTAGATTTAGATATGTGGTCTTTGGATACAATACTGTAATCGAAGTCTCTACTCGGTACTATTTTGCCAACACTACAGGATTGCGCTGGGTCCGAGAGTTGACAAGACATAAGATCGTTCCAACTCGCTGTACAATGGTTAGACCACACAAATACGAATTCCTAGATTGCTGATTAGAGCTTCAAGGTAGGTTAATTGGTGACCAGTTGTTCGAGAAACCTGATAAAGTAACATTTCGTGGTAAGGGGGATTGAGGCGACTTATGGTCTGTGAGCCAATTGTCCTCACCTACTCTGCAATTATCCACTCTGTTAGAATACACCTACCCGCCCGAGACTCTCATCACAAAATTGTGTCTGGAGACATCTAAGAGGGTATATGAACCAAGTCAATAACCAAACATCTAAATACGGATACTACCCACATGCACCTAACATCCGCGCTATATACCCCGGCGCACTCAGACCTCATCTAATGACAGATACTGGCGCCCATCATCAAAGGACGATGGATGGACCGCCAACTGCGCCCACACGGAAGTACCACCATTTCCCCCGAAACTAGTGCGAAAACATAAGCGGTGTTGCTTCCATTAGCCGACAAGCTGGCACGTACCAGCGACGGAGGGGGGCATTCCTCGCGACGACCTCTGGAAGGATGAAAAGTGCCGCGAGCCAACCCATGCCAAGAACCTTGGACTCAAGTCACGCCAGAGCGCGACGAACATGAAGATGAGGATGCCGGTAGCGATGAGCCAGCGCGTACCGTCGAGCGGGATTAGAAGGGTCCAGAGGTTGTACAGGCGGTGTTATGCGCGCCTGGAACCAATCTCCGAGTAGTTGTTGGCCATGCAGCAGATCAAGTTCTAGGGCGGGGCGAGGCTGTCTACAAGCGCCGAATGGTGGAAGACAATGGGAGCGAGCGAAGCCATTAGCGCCTGTCGGAGGTCACGTGAACTAAGAGGTACCTCAAATACCTTGAGCCTGACAATCAAGAGATTCCGAAAGCTGATCATGCGCAACTGCGCGGGCGTCATGCTGCTCCAGACCTGCACGTCCTTGATCGCGACAACATGCATGAAGTGTGTTTCCATCGTGCAGTGTGATAAAAAATTGGGCTGCACGTCGTGTATTTGGTTGTGAGAGCGGCAGAGCCAGGGCGTAACGGCGGTAGCTGATCCAAGAAGCAGAGGTAAATGGGCGCCTGCCACATGAAATCATCGATGATTATCATCGGACCCGCGATGTAGAGCGGTGCATAGAGCGTGTGGGCAAGATGATTGAGGAAGGTGTAAGTGGGGCGCGGATGGAACACGGTGGCGCGTTTCTTGTCACTCAGCTCACCCCCAGGCTTTGGTCACTCCGCGTCCGCCAATGAATAAGTGAAGAGGGAGAACGTCGTACATCTGCAATGCCGTCATGATTGCAAGCCCAATGGTAGTCAAGGCTGAATGACACGAGGCGCAACATGGTGGCGCTGACGCCGACGTGCCACCGCGGGTATACCCCATCCTGGTGTCCTGAAAATTTATATCAGTCAAGGAGAACTTGTGGTAGTGCAAATATCACATCAGAAATGTGAAACCCGACTGTAAATTTTCAAACGCGTAACCTCCAAACCATTCATTTGCGAGAAGGACATCACCGTTGAAAATGCACGTCGCCAAAACGGCAAGGCATGTCCCACCAGTCGCTTTCGCAAGTGCATAGATCACAGTTAATATAATATTGACCTTAAGACGCTCGCCCCATGTAGGATTGTAAGCATGATTGGTGAGAAGATACGGGTGCAGTGTAGGTTATTGGTTGGAAATGGGCCGAGGGGGATGGGTCGCACGTAGGCAGTTTTAATGCAAAGAAGCCCGGCCATGAGCGCGGCGAGGGGAGGAAGGTTTATACAAAAGGAGTGGTACACTGTGCATCACTGTCGCCCTGTGAAAACGTGTTAGTGTTTGGATGTCGGTAAATTGGAGGGAAAAGTAGTAGGAGAGGCAACAAGGTGGGTGTGGTGTATGGACATGAGCGTGGAGGATCGATAATGACACCTAGTACGTCATGAAGCAAGACTCACTAGTCGGTGCCAGGTAACCAGCCTTAGTCTAACTTATGATGATACAACGCATAATTGGGAAGCATCTCTGAAGCGAAAGATGCCTATGTTAGAAGAAAGTTTCCAATAGTATAAATGCACCGAATGGAGGTGACCTCGATGGGCATATGGGTCATCCAAGGAAAGGTGTCGACAGAGACAAAATTCTGATCGTTTTTGGCGATAACCTTTGGTTGGGAGTGCCCGTCGCGCGAGAATCCGGAATATGCCGATCTTCCTCGATTTTCTGACTCAACAATTACCTCCAACTCCAATGTCCGTTCTGTTGAATTAATGTCTATTAAGCAGTATCAAACGTGTAAGGAGTGACATAGTTACTGCTTTTTTCGTGTGAGGCCCGGGTAGAGATGGACTTTTCGATATGCGGGTTTTCGGATTATATAATCGTCCTGCAGCACCTCTACGTACTGTAACTTACCTCATTCACATGCAGCACACAATGCCACAGCCACCTTGCGCACCGTCGCTGCATTCGTGTCTCTAAAACCTTTTATCGCTCTCACATTCACGTTTGCATTCGCGTCTTCAAACATCCACTGCCTTCTCTCACTCCGACTTTCCGGCGAATCCCTCGACAAACGCACGCTGACCGCTCCCGGCTTGAGGCGGCGCATGCAAATGGTGTATCAGGCACACACGCCCAATGCCACTTCCATGTTACATGGTGTGAAGGAACTCGTCTATGTCAGGTTAAAGACGTGCCCGCAAGCGCGGTTCGCTCGGTTTGGACAATGGAGGGCGGAGCGCAAGGCTCTGCACTGGTTTGTCGTGGTGGGTCGGGATTCTGAGTCACGATGTCCGGTTACGTTCGTGAGTCTGTTCTCTTCTTTGCGTGTTCCTGTGCTCACAACGTCGAATGTAATGACACAGTAAAGCTCATTTAAATCCATCGGAAATCCCATCCTACCGATCGTCGTACCACCTTCCCTTAGGCTCACATAGACCGACCATCCTCGTCTGTATTCCTTGGCCTTACGCTGTCTCGCTCTTACAGAAGGGTCTGCTGAGAGGTGTCGAGGACGTCATTTACAGCACGCATATAATCATGTTTCCATTCCTATGGATTGACACGATCCGCGGCAATAGGAAGTTACACACTCAGGCTGGAGCTGACTTCTATCAGTACGTCAACCTTCCACGCAAAGGCGATGACAAAAACCAGATAATAGAGAAAAAACTCAAACGATGTCCATTGTAAGGTCACGGATCCCCCGCTGCGTATTCTGAGGGTGCGTGAATGGTAAGGTGTATGATGTCACCACGTCACTGTGACGCGTCTGGTTCGTTTTCGCCCAGGATAGCCTCGATTTGGGAGCGGGGTGCTGGTAGCATTTGGAGAATAAGGTCACCTGGAAATGTCATCGACGGCACAGCCACATACGTGTCCAGTACTACGGTGCGGGTGGCATTGATTAAGGGCTGTGCTCCGGATGTCGCCTTTTCATAAAACTCCTTTGAGCAATAGAAGTTTCGTGCTGGTCGTGTCCCTTCGCTGTAGTGATGAACCAGCAGCATCAAACAATGCGACTAAAGGGGGCGACGCCAGTTTACTGTAAGTTAGCTTACTGCATTTGGTTGGCTCGGATTTAACCGGATTGGTCGGAAGAGGTTCAAGAGGGTACCTATCCAAATATGGTAATTGCCCCTCCTCCCACACCGTCTCCGCCTTGCCCTTCATAGTGCACTCGTCTTTTACTTTTGCGTTTACATCCACCGCGACAAAGCCAAGAACATACTTCCGCATCACCGCCCGGCAACATAACATCTTCCTGACCAAACACGTCCAAGACATGTTTCCCCATCTCAGTTTGAAGTGACACACGCAGGCGGTGTGCTAGTCGCACGCGGACCAGGTCGGTGGCACGATGCGTACCTCCGAGCGCGCTCACCCAGCCTCACTGTCCACTCTCATCCTACCTGCCACCTCACACTTCCGCGTTCAGTCACTCTTCGATGCTCTGACATATTCCTCGCAAACGTGTTCAGTCTGCCCTTGGCCTGGGATAGCGCATACAGATGGACTTCCACGCTCACATGCCTGAGGCTGACAGGCCCCATATGAAATCGTCGGAGCAGAAAATATCCCCAACAGTACAGTGCGGACGGAGAGACAAAATTAGGAGCGCATGGCACTGGAAGGGTTAGATCGAAGGTTGGCTCATGGCGACTGGTTGCATTCGTAAGTCTGTGCCCGTCATTGCATGATTCTGATGGTCACGACTTTGAGCCTAGTTAGGGGGATGCTCCCCCAAGTACATAGGGATAACCCACGCTATTGAGACTCTAAGCGAGGCCTCTATAGGCCAGTCGTCCTCATCATTATTCCTTGGCTTTGTCCTGTCTCGCTATCATTCGGAAGGTTTGATCTGACGCGCCGAGGACGCATTTAACACGCATATATAACAAAATTTTCATTTCAAAGGATTGATGCGGCCTGCGTGCCGTCGACATTATTGCAAAATTGCCTCAACTCGTTTATTTCTCTCTAACCAAGAGGCACGGCTCAGAGGACTACAACATCGCACCGATACTTAAGCATCGCCAACGACCAGCACACAAGATTTGAAGCAGGAAACCGACTCCGACACTTGACGTCCCCGGTCAGAAGCTGATCGACTCGTAGGCAAACTCACTACGCTCATTATGAACGAAATCTTGAACACTCCGCAGGCCGTGCACAAATGTGTTGGAGTGTGGTGCGCTCACGCGTACGACACTACAGCGTCGTGGCGCGCCCGGGAGGCGCATCTGAGATAAATGAATGAGATGTAGATCATTTCATATGTTAATCGATACTTTACTTACCATAGTTACATTGATACAATAGTACAGAATAGCATAACAAGAGTGATCGCACACATGTTTTGATCTGGGACATTCCCCTGGTCTAATGTAGTACGACTTTATTTTTCATGTTTGAATCTACCTACGAAACAGGGTTTCTGTAGTTTATTTTACAGGGTATCGTAGCATACTTTCACGTGTATCTATGAGGTATCCTAGATGTACTTAAGCACGCGATGTACGCACTGGCACCCCAGCTTTCTTACTTTCGCTGGTGTGCCAGACTTTTCCTCACTGCGCCCATTTCGTCAGGTTATGGGCCCTGCGCCTCACGCCTGAAAGACAAGCTTTACTCACTCCCTCGACTTGTGAGTATACCCCCTTGTTGTCTTCCTTTCCAACTCGGCTACACCGCTGCGTGGTGGTATGCATGTGTGTCGAGGCTCATGCTGGGGCCTAACACGCCTTGCCCGACCTGCGCTATGGACCCCAGGCATGGGGAGACGCGTGGGGAGGAACCTCCAGCTCTGTGCACATCAAAGTTTCTCTACTTCTGGGTTTTTGTCCCGATGCGGCCCTAAGGCCATGATTTTTAGGCCAGACCGGGGAAGCCCGGTTTGGCTATAGGCCCGGTGAACTGTTGGTCGTTGCTGCCCTTAAGTGGGAGAGGCTTAGGTGTATAACATAGGCGGGGAACACCATACCCCAGACCTTGCGCCTGTTACAACTGCGCCGCGCTAGATAGTATTAGTCGTATCATACACAGGGTGCGAGTGGTTCGGCCGCTGCCGGCGGGGTCATCCCTGTAGGCATGCTAAGCCAACGTGTTTCCTCTCCATGCGCCTTAGGCATTAACCAAGGGCTCCCCCAAACAGTGCAGATGGCAGGGATTCAAACCTGCGTCTCTGTGGAAACTGCTGTGGGTGGCTCCCCCTTGGCATGGAACCTCAGGCGCCTCTACACGTTAGTCAATGCTGGGCACAGCAAGTTATTGAAAAACTGCTGCTTGGCGCGTGTATGCATACTTGAGGGAATAGCTAGTACTATTATCATTACCTACAAAGTCGCACACCTGGAGGCAGGACACTGTATGTGTTCTGGCCATACAGTTTCACAAGCTGGAAGGATCCTACTTATCTTCGATATTGGCACTGTCGCTAATGCTCCTTGGTGACAGAAATCATCCCAACTTCTTAAATGTCTAGCACAACACCAGCAACTGGCGGTGCATCCGGCAGTGGTACCGGTGGTGCATCCAGTAGTGGTACCGGTGGCTCCAGTGGTCCCAGCGGTGCACCTCCACCTTCTTCTACTCTTTCATCAGTCTCCACAGCTCGAATCAAAGCCGCTGCTGCCAGTCCCTTCAGCATGCCTCCGGGCACACACCTCGAAGTTCTGTCCGGCCAGAATTGGAACATCTGGTCGGGAGTTCTCAAGGTGATCCTACAAATCAACAAAGTTGACCCCATCCTTTATTACGACACCTGTCCCTCCCCAGCAGACAAGATGACTGGAACTCCGTTCAAAAGAAATCTATGGCGTATCTTCGCCTCTATTGCGCTCCAGATGTCTATGCTACGGTGGAGTCGGACACTGACTTCGGGTCCTTCAAAGCAAAGTATGATCACCTTAGAGAAACTTACGGTGGTGTTGGCAGCACTACTATATTCAACTTGTGGATCAAGCTCACACAGGCACGACTCGACGACAGTTCTCCCCTCTCTCCTCAGCTAACTAAGCTAAACAAGGCTCGCATCAAACTCGCAAACACAGGTATGGGTGTCTCTGACATTCAATACTGTTTAATCCTCCTCCACGCCCTTCCAAAAGCCTACGAGGTCGTGGCGTCCACGCTTCTTGCATCGGGTCCGGCTTCCTCTCTCGAGCATAGTGAGATTACCGCTCGCATTCTTAACGAAGAGGGGTGGAAGAACAGCCCATCTGCATCTCTCAATGCGGCAGCTCCAATCAAGTCCGGTAAGAAAAAGAAGAAAGACCATTCGAATCTTACGTGCCACTACTGTAACAAGAAAGGGCACATTCAACCGGACTGCTGCAAGAAGAAAAAGGATGATGCAGAGAAGAAAAAGAAGGAGGAGGATGGTGGAACAAAGGCAGCGAATGTACATGAGCTTGTAGAAACTACTGCCTCCATAGAGGAGGTGAGCGAAACAGAGCTCAACGTTTCCCTTTATTCCGCTGAGTGAGTGAGATGGATGATGGATAGCGGAGCTACTCATCATATGAGCCCTCATAAGAGTGACTTCGCAGACTATGCCCCGTGTCCAGGCAGTGTACGCCTAGGGGATAAGTCAACTGTCAATCAGGTGGGGGTGGGTTCAATTGTCTTAAAAACGAGCCAAGGCGCACAGCTTACATTGACCAATGTATTGCATATCCCTAAGCTACAGACACGTTTCTTATCGATGTGTGCTCTCGAGCAGAAGGGTGCAACTGTGTTATTCCACCAAAGCTCATTCGAAATTGCTGTTAAACAGTGTTGCGTTGCGTTGGGATACCTAGGGAACAACTTATTCTGGTTGGACTTGACTATGGCATCCCTCAATGCACACACACGGTGTGCGACCATCCCGTTGCACGTCTGGCATCAAAGAATGGGTCATATGTCCCATCTGGCGCTCAAAACACACAGTCCGATTGCCACAGTTGGCATGGACATAGACAAGGTGGCCATTAACGTTCCTAACACATGTCATGGCTGTGAGGCGGGAAAGTCAGCCTGCCGACCTTTCTCGGGTTCAGGAAAGCAGACGAGCTGGATCTTAGAAGTCGTTCATAGCGACCTCGCCGGCCCTATGAAAAATAAATCGATACAAGGATCGACCTATATAGCCACATTCATAGACGATCATTCGTGACACGCAGTGGTATACTATCTGCAGATGAAAGATCAGTTCATGCAAGCGTTAAAGACATTTCTTGCCTGGGCAGAAACTCAAAAGTCCAGTAAGATGCGCGCTTTGCACTCGGACAGAGGTGGCGAATATAAGGCTGATACTGTAACGAAGATCCTAAATGAGAAAGGAATTGAGTGACATTTGACGATGCCAGGCTCACCTCAACAAAACGGCAAAGCTGAGCGGTTTAATCGTACGATCATGGACAAGGCTATGGCCATGCTTCATGCCGCTGGTTTGTCTCCTGGATTCTGGGAATGTGCAGTGGACACTGCTGTTCATGTGTATAATTGCTCTCCCACCAGAACATTGAGCTGGCGAATGCTGTATGAGGTCTGGAATTCTGGTCAGATTCCGGACGTCTTACACATACGCATCTTCGGGTGCAAAGGGTACATGCACGTACCTGGTAACAAATGTCAAAAACTCGATGCGAAAGCAGTTGAGGTGATGCTTGTTGGGTATGAGTCGGGTGCCAAGGGCTACCGACTGTGGGACAAACATACCCACTCTCTGAAATTGTCTCAGGATGTGACATTTGATGAGAGCGTGTTCCCGTCCCGGCAGGGTGCTGAGCCACACCCTGCGCCTATGTCTCCTGCACCTGTTAGCGTGCAAGCCCCTACCGTTACAAGTCCAGCAATTGCTGCACCTAACCCGCCAGCGATGCCACCAGCACCACCACCACGACCTCCCTCGCCGGATTCCGAGTCTTCTGATAGCACTACGGACAGCGAAGCAAGCGTCAAGAATATATTGCGACCACGCACCGAAAGACTTGATTCCGAAGAACGCCCTCAACCACCTCAATCGGATTCACCAGATTCCGTCCCATCTACCCTTACCCCACTTCCCTCCACGCGGGAGCGACCCAGCGCTACGCCGAACATCCCACCCGGGCCAAGGCGTTCAAGCCGTGCCCATGTGCCCAACCCCCGGTATTTCAATGCCGACAACGTGGCACAACGAGGCTGTTGACTTGGCTATGCTGAGCTGCTGGCCGTGGCGCTTGTGGGTAGGGATCCTGCCACATCAGGGAAACAGCATGGTCTTTGGCTTTGGAGTTGGGTGGCTTATACACTTTGGCTTCGGGGTTTGAGGGCTTCGGCTTTTTTTTAAGTGGCTTTTTTATCTTTTTCGGACTTCAGCTTCAGAGTTCAAAGGCTTTCACTGCTACAAGGGCTTTGGGAAAGACAGCATGTGATTCGTAATAAAACAGGTAGTATAACTGCAACTACAGTAGATATACTGGAACATGTGTCCCACTCGCCACACCACTGCTGTCATCACCGTCGTGCCCACTGCACTCACGTTGTTGCATCGCTGCTGTCACCGTTGACGTTGTGGCCATGGTGGTCATCACGACCTCTGTCATTCACAGCTGTCGTCGTGGCCATTGTCGATGCGTGGATGCGGTATTACTGGTGCAGCCGTCGTCGTTGTCGTGTCGTAGTCATGGCCGTCGCCGTCAGCTTGTCGCCGCAGCTGTCATCACCGGGAGGCCACCTCGTCGTCACTTCAGCACAGTCGTCGCCATGAACATCACCCGGTCCTGTCATTGTCAACGTGTCGGGTCTTGGTCACAACGTAGTTGTCGTGGTCGTGGTCAGAGTCCGGGTCCGGTCGTAACCTGACAGAGCAGCTCACAGATTACTCGATTACTAATCAGGATTTAAAAAAAAGTTCAGGCGAGGAATCGAACCCTCGACTCGACCAAGTGTAAAACAGTTAGCGTCCAATACACCACATCAACTACAATGTCTTTACTCACCTCATGCTATATGAGTAGTAGCGAACATCACTAATCACGGTCAAAAAAAGGTAAGCCCGGAAATCGAACACCCAGCCGCTCTAAAAATAATCACCAACAATATATCCCAATACACCATATCAACTGCATCCCCAATACTCTCCCTGTGTTATATGAATTGGTTTGTCAGCTGGCATAGTGACTTCGTCAAAAAAAAATTCTCATTGTTTGTTGATAGGTCGAATCGTGGGAAGCTTCCTTTCCTCCCTTCGTTGCCAAGTTGATACCATTGTTCCCCCTTCATTCTCTCCGTCCCCCCATTCCCCCACTACTGCCATGCCTCTCATTGACACAACCAGTATGCACTACACCACAACTGCAAACACCACGCATTCTGGCTCGCTCACACCATGAATAAGTGTTTTTTTTCCTTCCCTTTTTTCTGCCTCATCTCCAACCAATGTAGGACACACTGCCGCTTTCTATTTCCCCACAGGTTGTGCTTTCACGGGCCACTCCAGCTGCTCTAGTGTGAGTCTGTGACACCAATTCCGTTGATACCCCATTGCTCACGCCCCAGGCAGCAGGCCGCATCATTTCCAATCACCCCATTCTACTCCCTCGCCGCCTGCTTTCCACCGCCAACGCCACCACCGACCACCATCTACCTTAGCTTGGCCACATTGCCACCACCTTACTCACAGATATGTTTTTTCTTTCCTTTTTTCTTTCTTTCATCTCACGTCACACCATGGCAGGGCAACAATGGCCACAGCGCCTCATTGGCGTAAGTCCGAGTACCTTGGTGACACTGAAGACACGTTGGCGAAGAAGCGAGGGACTTGGTTCCAGTACTAGGGAGGTAAGTTGGTCGAATCCGAAGCAAGCAACGGCGAGGGAAGTAGAGATGACGGAGTTCGTGCAAGTAGGGTGGATGGTCAAATCCGAATCAGGTGACGAAGCGTTGATGAGTTGCCGTGACTCGGGTGCTATTCCTTGGGCTATGGAGGAAGCGTTATACAGTAGATAGAGTAAATCTTGTCATGTAGCCATCTAAATTCGAGTAGGCTATCGCAAATAAATCAAATTTTCCTGGCTTTACAACAGTATACAATGGGTTTAAGAGAGAGATTATAGGACTTCAAGTTGAGGTCTTTACCGGCTTGACGAAGTGCTGTCGGCTTTGAAAAGACAGTACGCGCTTTCCCAAGAAAATGGACCCAGCATAGCAAAGTCACGGGGTCTCCATGACTTTTTCGGCTTCAAACACTTTTTTCACTTTCTCAAGCCACCAAAGCCACCTGTAAAGACCTCGCTCTTTTCCTGATGCACATATGAGGAGGCCATGCGCTCCGACGTGGCAGATGAATGGGTAGAAGCCTGTCGATACGAGATAGATGCTTTAGCAAAAAATGGTACTTGGGATTTCGTGGACTTACTGGCTGGCCGCAAGGCTGTAAAGTCAAAGTGGGTCTTTAAGCATAAGTCGGATGGTCACTATCATGCAAGGCTGGTGGCTAAGGGATTTACGCAAATCCCGGGAATAGACTTTGATGAAACCTTCTCACCCATCGCGCGTTTTGAATTGCTGCGTATGCTTCTGGCATTGGCCGCGCTGGAGGACTGGCACATCCATCAAATGGATGTGAAGTCTGCGTTCTTGAATGGCAAGCTCGAGGAAGAGATATATATGGAGCAACCAAAAGGTTTTGTCTCTGCTGGACAGGAGACTCGGGTCTGTCACCTTAAGAAGGCATTGTATGGCCTCAAACAGGCCTCCCGTGTATGGAATCTCCAGTCCCATGGAGTCCTCACTGGGCTCAGCTTCACGCGGACGCATGCCGATGCAGGCGTGTATGTGCATCACCAACAAGGGGGGGAGGGCATTCAGATAATAATCCTCTATGTTGATGACATCACACTGTTGGGAACTTTGTTAGAAGGCATCGAGTGCACAAAAAAATTACTTAGCGATCAATACGAGATGACGGATATGGGAGAAATTGAATCCTACTTGGGCGTGCGGATTGTGCGCAACTGGGGAAACCGTCGTATTGAGATCGATCAGTCCGGGTACATCATGGACATTGTAAAGCGCTTTGGAATGGCTGATGCGAATACCCACAACATGCCACTACCCTCTGTGGCAGATGTGCATCTGGTCAAATACTCTGGCCAAACCTCGTCATCTGACATTAAACTTTATCAGTCACTAATTGGAACTTTACTGTATATTCAAATTGGCACTCGTCTTGATATTGCTTTTGCGGTATCACGCCTTGCTCAATACGCTGCAAATCCATCACCACAGCACTTAAAACTAGCACAATATGTCTTGAGTTACCTAGTGGGAACAACGGATATGTGTATAAAATATAATGGTGCTACTGGCGAAGGATTACACGGATATAGTGATGCTAGTCTGGGTGACCAGACAGATGACAGACACTCGACGTCTGGCTATGTATTTTTGCTTGCAGATGGTGCCATCAGTTGGTCTTCATGTAAGCAGAAGACAGTGGCTCAGAACACCACTGAGGCGGAGTATATAGCCATGGCAGACACTGCGTACCAGGCAGTGTGGTACCATAGCTTCCTGGAGGAGCTGGGGTACACTTGCGACGAGCCCATTCCCTTACATGGTGATAACAAAGGGGCCATTGATCTGGCATTGAACCCAGTCACTGGCAGACGGTCCAAACATATAGATATATGGCACCATGTCATTCGAGAATATGTAGAGCGTGGTACAATTTTGCTAGTACGCACTCTGACAGCAGAAATGCTTGCAGACAGTTTCACAAAGCCACTAGCTTGCAGTTCACTCAACAGCCACAATGAAGACATGGGACTAGTACACGGGACTGTCTGATCACAGGGGGATGTTGGAGTGTGGTGCGCTCATGCGTACAACACTACAGCATCGTGGCACGCCCGGGAGGCGCATCTGAGATAAATGAATGAGATGTAGATCATTTCATATGTTAATCGATACTTTACTTACCATAGTTACATTGATACAATAGTACAGAATAGCATAACAAGAGTGATCGCACACATGTTTTGATCTGGGACATTCCCCTGGTCTAATGTAGTACAACTTTATTTTTCATGTTTGAATCTACCTACAAAACAGGGTTTCTGTAGTTTATTTTACAGGGTATCGTAGCATACTTTCACGTGTATCTATGAGGTATCCTAGATGTACTTAAGCACGCAATGTACGCACTGTGTCACGTCTGACATCATCTTGTATCAATGACTCAAAAGGATGACATATTCTCGGTGTTTCAGAGTACTTACTAATCGGTTATGACTACGATAGTAAGTTCCAATTAGTCATGGACACTTACGCGTCGCCGGTGCTTGGAATTGCCGGTGTTTCATGTATAATTAGAACAGATTATGACTCAGTACTAGGATAGCGATATTAGGGTTTGGATTCCTAGCTGCGCTTTAAAGCCAGCGAGTAACTGTATATAAGTCTCTGTTTCATGACCATAGCTCTCCAGCTTGGTCTTCTCAGAATATCACCTCATCTCGCGTATACTAGTACCACAGGTACTAAGTGATTTCTACTCGTCTAAATCCCTGTGGATTATTATCCCTTGTGATCATCTTCTATAACAACCCGTGTCGGTGTTGTCTGGCCATATTGCCAAGTTGCTAAGTCGTCCCATCTTGTCACGTCCTACAAGTCGCCTAAGTCAGGCCAGTGTTAGGTGATAACGCTACATTAAGACCAAGCTATTTCATCGTGGCGTCGCAAGATACAACCGCAAGTCGTTGGATGACATTTGGAGAACCTATACTCTGGTTTGCACAGAGAGGAGCACGAACTGTTCCACAACGCTTCATCAAAGCTGCTGCGTGGACAATCGTTGATGACATCGAAGGATATTACGCTAGAGACGGAGAAGACGCTTTCCTTCACCCAGTTGAGTTCAACAACGATCATCTTTGCTAGGTAGAATTACAGTGGTTTGAAAGGGCACGAGAGTGAGAAGGACTTCGAATTGCTCCCAGCTCTTACGGATTGGATATCCCCATAAATGAACTCACGCGATCAGAAGCGCAATCATTAGGAGCAGCACCACCTCCATCCCCCACTACCATCCCTTCAGAACCGGAAGAAGATGATCAAGCGCCAGAAGAACCAGAACCCATTACCATTCAAGAACCATTGCCTATTGTTGATCAACTAGCAAGAGTCACCGAACAACTACACATCAGTCCGGAAATGGCTACTCAAACTATCAATCCACATGCTGGAAGAACGTTCACACTTGACGAATTGGCTGATCTGCGTATCGCAGGATCAGATCGTCCAGATCCCCCAGACCAGGATCCCTTCCCAGGAAGAGGATTCCCACTACGCATACCACAAAATTGGAGGCCGCAAGGAACAGGACCACTGAATGGAGGACCCCCAGCAGGAGGATCACCAGGGGGAGGAATGCCACCAGGCAGAGGAAGATCCCCAGGACCACCAGGAGGAGGACCACCAGGAGGAGGACCACCGGGAGGAGGACCACCAGGAGGAGGACCACCGGGAGGAGGACCACCAGGAGGAGGACCACTGGGAGGAGGACCACCAGGAGGAGCAATGGGCGGAATGCCAGGAGTACAAAGCGACAAGCTGTGGGGTAATGCCCCAAACATATTCACTGGAGATCGGTCCAAGGTAGAAGAATTCCTTCTTCAATGGGATCTATATGAAGGCATCAACGATCCAATGATGGCAGTGCCATTTCAGAAAGCTATGTTATTCCTTACCTATGTCCAAGGACCTCATGTTACCGAATGGGTAGGATCCATCAGCGCATGGATGCGACTTCAGGTGCAGGTTAACCACATCAATCCTGCAAATCAATGGTTATGGGACAGTGTCATATTATCGTTCAAACGACAATTTCGCGATACGCTGCGGGAAGAGCGAGCACGAGCGGAGCTCAGAAAAGGGATTAAAATGGGAAATCAGGATATCGACGTGTATGTGGCTAAATTCAAAAACTTAGTTCGACTCGCTGGCTATCGAGTAGATGAACTGCTGGTGGTCGAACTATTTGCCAAAGGCCTCCCTCGCAAACTATACGAAACAGTATATACGTTGGACAAACCCCACACATATGAAGAATGGTGAAACAACAGCATTCAACGTCATGGAGAGTGGATCCATATGCAAAACAAGTTCAATCAGTTCAAAACACAAGGAACCCCCTCTCGATGGCTGAGGGCGTTTCAAAATCGCAGTCCAAATGATCGCCATCCAAATGCTATGGACACCTCTGCAGATCGCACCAGGACGAGGGGAAGACTGGCCAATGCGGAACAAGTCTTGGAACAAGACAGAAGGGGTCAACGCCCTTCACAACAAATAAGGGGAGGAAACCCCCCATTTCAGCCAAGAGAAGGGTTTCTACAAAGGCAGCAACTGCCTGACTTAAGGGAAGTTGTTTGCTACAATTGTCAAAAGAAGGGACACCTCAGTCGCAATTGCACACAGCCTCGACAACCCAGAATCAACGCAAGAAGTTTGGAAGTAGTGGATGACCATAGTGAAGCGGGAGAAGATCTCCACATCGCTCAAATGGTAACCGACAATCGAACAGCTGATCAAAGGAAGGACGACTGGTTACGAATGGCGGCCGATGAAACAGACGAGTTTAAAGATCTCGCCATGCAAGAGCTGATGGGAAGGAAGGATTTTGGGGACGCCTGAACCCGACGGCCTGGGTGAGGGCATTACGTTGTAACGCTGTATACATAACTCGCTTCCGTTCTATGCGAATTCCAGTACTCTGCCAAACGCGTTACAACAAGGCCGAAATCAAAGCTCTAATAGACTCAGGAGCTACTGATAATTTCATCAACGAAAGATTTGTCAAACAATTAGGGTTGGGAAAGGCACGCTTGTCACAACCCAAGAAAATATACAACATTGACGATACCACCAACAAAGGGGGGATGATTAACTATTACGTCGATCTTCAAATATTCACTAAAGGATATCATAGGGATATGAGATTCCCAATCACTGATATAGGAAATGAAGACATCCTATTAGGGTACCCTTGGCTTAGCGCATTCGAACTGGAATTTGATTGGAAAAATGGCAATGTTCGCCCAAACACTTATCCAGTCGTTATTAAATCAATTGGACAATCTCTCACCAAATCTACCGCTGCTCACGTATTAACATCAGACGAGAAACACGACATCGTAGCCACCCTCCAGTCGCAATGCTCTATCAAAGGAGTAGCAACAGAAATGGCTATTGCAGCAGGCCCAGCACAAGAAACAATCATTCCAGTTGAATACGACCAGTTCGAAAAGGTGTTCAGCGAAGAAGAATCACACCGATTCCCACCGTCCCGAGAATGGGATCACACCATTGAACTCAAAAAGGATGTTCCAGATCATCTTAACTGCTCTATTTACGATCTGTCACTACAGGAGGACGAGGAGGTGAAGAAGTTCATCACTGAACATCTGAAAAAGGTATACATAAGACCATCAAAGTCTCCGTACGCATCACCATTCTTCTTTGTCAAAAAGAAGGACGGAAAACTACGTCCTGTACAGGATTACCGTCAACTCAACCAGTACACAATTCGCAACAACTACCCCCTCCCTCTTATTCAAACACTTATCAAGGATCTTAGTGGCGCTCACATCTACACGAAACTTGACCTTCGATGGGGATATAACAATATCCGAATCAAAGAAGGCGACGAGTACAAAGCAGCATTCAAAATGCCATATGGACTTTTCAAACCTACCGTCATTGTTACGTGCAGGCAGCACGTGAGCCTGACTTAGGCAACTAAAGGGTGAACGTGGTGACTTAGCGAATTCCCGACTCTAGCACGAAGGCAGAGTGTCGTCTCAACGCTCGAAGGCGGAGTCTTGCTTGATTGCGTATGAGCGAGTCGCGACCCCGAAGGATGAGAGAGAGAACACAGTCTTTGATAACAAGTCAAGAATGATACAAGAAATCCAAGCTATTGACTACAACCGTCAATAGCTTCCTTATAACCTATTCGCGCGATCCGCCTTCGTCAGCGAGACCGCCACTACTACTAGTCTGCTAGGTAATCGTCCACGGGTGTACAGTCAGCGTATAGTGATCCGTCAGTCAGCCATCAGTCATCGTACAGTAATCGGTCAGTCATCCATCCGTATAGTACAGTAAGCGTCCCCTTGATCACGCCCCCTCGGTTATCGGTTAGGTCAGATACCTACTATGACCCGGGACGTTACATCACCCCCTTCACAAGGGTGAGCGCCCTCGCTCTACTACCCAATTGGGCACTGCCGTTAGTCCTACGTCCGTCTCGTGTTTGTCCCGTATCCTCAACAGGGCATGAGCCCTACCTAGTCGCCTCGCTGAGTGCCGCGAGCGGTCCACGTGGACGAAAATATCGTCCTCCAACCGCTTGATCGGTACCTCTAGCTCCTTGATGACCTCCTGGGATGCGCGGTAGCGCCTCACTTCTGCGGCCAGGGAGATATCCCCTAGCCTAGCTAGGGCCTCGTCGACCTGGCGCCATCCCCGGAAGTCAGCGCGCAAGTACTGGAGCTCTTTACGAGTGTACTCAGCTGCTGGTCCCATGTCACGGCATGGTTCGGCGTGGATGTCCCCCCGGTAGATTGGTGTGTCTCGCCCCATGGTCCTGAACACCTCCGGGTTGTCGCACATTCGTACTCTTACGTACCGGGCCGGGATACGACGTCCCTCGTGCTCGATAACCATAGGGACCCAGTTCATCCCGTTATTGAGGACGAACCCGCCGGGAGTAGGCGATAGGGGATGGATAGGGCGCCGCGGCGCATCCGCTCGGCGCGTATTGATGGGTGAGGAGTCGCGGGCTTCCGCGTAAGAGGGTAGTCCTCGCATGGAGTACCCTTCCTCCGCAGTCGGACCATAGACGACAGCAACGATCGGTGATCGTCCTGCGCCATCCACGGTTTCTTCGGTAATGTCGTCTTCTTCTTCTTCTGTGCTGACTCGAGGGGGAATGCACATGGGAGCGCAGTGACAGTACAATTGTGGGTTGTCACACCGTGTGCAGATGATGTGGGCGTCGTGATAGGAGCCGTCGGAGGACTCGTCGCTGTCGTAGTGATCGACAGCGGTGGTGGACGTGTGAGCGGCAGAGGGCTGGAGGATACTTGCCTCATCAGCCGTTGTATCCTCATCCGTCTCTCCTTCGGTGTCATCCTCGTCACCTGATCCAGTCGCCATGAGGTCATCACCTCCTTCAACAGCCCGTAGTCCTTCCTCATCTGTCTCCACTCTTCTGCTTGCGGGTGTGGGGAATCGCCGGCGAGCCTCAGCCAGGTCGCGCTCTTGTTGCTCTCGTTCCTCTTGGTCTCGCTCTGCAGCTGACCTGACGTGCTCAAAGGCTGAGCAGAATGGGTCATCCACATTGTTGTTGGAGTCGTATGTGGCGAGCTCGCTGGTGTGAGGGAGGTCGAGGCTGATGATTGTGAGTGGGACATGGGACATGTTAAAAGTGGGTTTGGGAGATGGGTCTACTAGACGTCCCGTTGAGACTGCTTTTATGTGAGTCTCGGCAGTTGGATTGGCTTGTTTGTACTTCCTTATCTCTTCGTCCACATGGACGTCGTCCCACGAGACCCACTGGTTGTCTGAGTCGGCGTAGCCTTTCCACTTGATCAGGTACTGCAGTTTGCGCCCCCTTCCACGTCTTCTTGAGTCTAATACCTTTTCGACCTCGTATTCTTCCACGTCTCCTACCAATTCTGGTGGTGGGCGCTGATAGTTTACGCCGTGAGTCTTCGTTTCTTTGTAAGGGGTCAGGAGATCTGTGTGGAAGACATCATGGATGCTCCACTGTGTGGGAAGTTCGAGTCGATAGTTCACGGGAGACATCACCTGGATGATCCGGAACGGTCCATGTCTTCTTGGCGCAAGCTTCGTGGTTGGCTGGTTGGTACGTAGGTGGCGTCCTTCGAGCCAAACTCTGTCCCCTATCTGATATTTGGGGGTATCACGATGCTTGACCCATGACTGTTGGGCGCGTCGCATGTGATTTTGTGCCTGTTCTCTTATCTCCTTCAACTGTTCTAGTCGCTTTTCGACCCTTGGTATTGGCGATTTCTTATCTGTCCAGTTAGTAATAGGGTGATAGCCCATTAGTAACTTGAACGGTGTCTCGCGTGTGGACTCATTGGCCCAATTGTTGTGCGCAAATTCCGCTAGCGCCAGATGGTCCACCCAATTGTTCTGTCTCTCGTTAGCCCAAAGCCTGAGGTATTGCTCCAACCATTGGTTGGTTCGTTCCGATTGTCCATCTGTTCGTGGATGGTAGGCTGTTGAGATGTTTTGTCGTATTCCTAGGACTCGACAGAGTTCCCTTGTAAACTTTGATGCAAATCGGGGGTCTCTGTCACTGATGATCTTCGAGGGTAGTCCAAACCGCGCTACGACGTGCTTCGCGTATAGTGCTGCGGTTTCTTCTCCCGAAATTTCCTCTTTGCATGGTATGAATATGGCTGCCTTGGTACAGTCGTGATCTGTGACTGTGAGTACCGAGTCGTATCCCCTCGATACTGGAAGCTTAGTAATGAAGTCTAGCGCTACCACCTCGAATGGTAGTGCTTCGGACTGTGGAAATATTGGTTGCAACGGTGCTCTTGTTTTTTGTGTGTTAACCTTGCATCGTTGGCATTCTGCGCATCCTCGAACGTATTCCGCAATATCCTGTTTCATTGTTGGCCACCAATAGTGGCGCTCCACTAATTGCGTTGTTCGGTTGATTCCTGGATGGCCATGAATAGGTGGGTCATGGTGCGTAGAAATTACTTCTCTGATTTCCTCCATTGGTCCTGTCATGACGAGCTGTTGTCCTCGGTACCACCAGAGCCCGTCTGCTTTTGTCAATTTGTGGGGGTCAACCCACTTGCGTATCCTTTGTTCGTCCTGTTGTTGGGTGGTTATTGTTCGTACAAACCTCTCATCTGATAGTACGACGACGCCTTCGTTGTCTTTTTCTCCTTGATCGTAATCAGGCCTTCGAGATAATGCGTCGGCTCGTCCATTGGCCGTGCCTTTGACATGGTGTATCTTGAAGTTGTATTCCGCGAGTTCGAGTACTTCCCTGGCAATTCGCCTACTGATCTTCTGGGGATCCCGCCAGTATTTGAGGTTGAGATGATCGGAGAAAATGCATACTTTATGTGGCGATCCCGCCAATAGGTGTCGCCAGTTTCGCAACACTTTACGATGGCTAACAACTCTAGGTTGTAGATGTCGTAGTTGCGCTCGGCGGCGTTGAGCGTTGCCGAGTAGTAGCCCACTGGATGTCGCTTCCCGTCTTGTTTCCTTTGTAGTAGTACCGCTCCGACCGCAAATCCTGACGTGTCTACTTCTAGGTCGAATTGTTTGGTTTGATCTGCGTGCGCCAATATGGGTTCTGTGGTGACTCGTCGTTTAAGCGTGTCAAACGCTACTTGATGTCTTGTTTCCCATTGCCATGGTTCGTCTTTTCGTGTAAGCTCGTTGAGCGGCTTGGCGATGTTGGCAAATCCTCTGATAAACTGCCGATAAAAATTGCAAAAACCGAGGAAGGATCGTACGTCCTTTACGGATGTGGGTATTTGCCAATCGCGAACACCCGAAATTTTGACGGGGTCCATGCGTGTTACCCCCTCTTCAAGGATTACCCCCAGGTAATCAATACTGGGCGCATTGAAGACACATTTCTCGGGTTTGAAAAATAGATTGTTCTGTTGTGCTATGGCGAGCATGTCGCGGACTGCGTCTTGGTGTTTATTGAGCGCTAGTGGTTGCCTCTTGGTCGCTATGGCAATATCGTCCATATATACTCTGATTGTGGTTCCGGCCGCTTCGTGTTTCGTGATTATCGGTTGATAGATGTTGTTCATGAAGCTTTGAAATGTAGCCGGCGAGTTACACAAGCCGAAATACATTACCGTCGGTTCGAATAGACCCCTACGCGTTTTAAATGCGGCTTTTGGTTCGTCTCCTTCCTTGATCCTGATGTTGTTGTATCCTTGTCGGACGTCGAGCTTGCTGAATATCTGTGCCCCTCCAAGATCCCTGGTTAAATCATCAATGAGAGGAAGTGGGTATTGGTTTCGTATAGTCCATTCATTGATCTTTCGGTAATCCTGTATGGGTCGTAGCTTCCCGTCCTTCTTTTTGATGAAAAAGAAGGATGATGTGTATGGGGACTTTGAGGGACGAATATATCCCTTTTCTAGTTGTTCATCAATAAATTCGTCCAGTGCTGCGTCTTCTACCCTTGTCATTGGGTATACTTTGCAGTCGATGACGTCTGGTGCTCCCTTTTTGAATTCAATTGCGTGATCGCAACTTCGTTTTGGTGGGAATCTTTTCGCTTCTTCCTCGCTGAATACTTGTGCGAATTCCTGGTATTCTTTTGGTATTTCGACGTTCTTGGTGTATTGCTTAGCGTCTATCGCGAGCTCGACTGCCGATCATCGTCCATATACTTGTCTTCTAATGCTGTCACGATTTGTTCTTTTGCTTCGGTAGTGAACATTCGTGATACTTTGGCGTCGCTTTGTTCTTTGTTGAGCAACCTTGCTAGCATGGCCCTTTTGTCACTGGGATTAACCGATCGTAGCACTATAGGGAGTTGTTTCTCGTCAATAGTGGCATGTCGCCAGCTGAACCGTGGTTCATAGGTCGCGAGCCACGGATATCCTAGTAATACGTCTTCCTTGCCGATGTCGGTGATTAGGAAGGCATTCTCTCTTGGTTTTCCTTTTTCCACGTTAAAGCGTTGAGTAGTGTGTGGATTCTCTTT